>WNWK01016721.1:0-44188 GCA_009830355.1 Cherax destructor
CTGTTTCCCGTCCCTTTTCTCTTCGTCTGCATTCACTCTTGTCTTCCCTTCAGCTTCCCCCTTTTATATGTTCATGTGGCTTCACATTTTCCTCTACCCCCTTGGGAAGTTCCTGCTGTCCGTGTCTGTTCTATTCCTCTGCAGCTGAAAGCCCAACTGCCTACGGCGGTTTCCCGCTCTTTCTTTCTAGACCATTTCCGTTTCATTCCCATGCCATCGCAGTATCACCGATGGTTCAAAGTCATCTGACGGCGCGGATTCGCAGCAGTGTTTCCGGACAGCTCGTACGAGGGCATCTGTTACCTCGGCTAGCATATTTACGGCTGAATTGTATGCCATTCTTGTGCACTTATCCGTATTGATCCTATGCCTGTATCACCATTTGTGGTCGTTTCAGACTCCCTTAGTGTTTACAGGCTATCCGTAAATTGATACACCTCACCCCTAGTTCTTCGTATCCACCTTTGGTTACGCCGTATCTTTACAAGCATAAAGATATTGTCTTTTGTTGGGTCCCTGGTCATGTTGACGTACAGGGAAGAACAGGAGACACTGCTGCGCGGTCAGCAGTACTGACCTCCAGTTTCATATAGAGGTGTTCCTTTCACGGACTATTTTTGGTCATTGCTACCCACCTTGCACCCGTTGGCAACAACGCTGGTCTGACCTGCTGAATAACAAACTTCATTCTATTAAACCGTTATAGGTTTCTGGCTCTTCTTGTCACCAATGTCGAGGTTGGGAGACTACACTCTCCCGTCTTCGCATCGGCCACCTCGTCTTACTCACGGGTATCTCATGGAGGGCCCCTGCCCCTCTCTGTGAGCATTGTTCAGGTTCCAGTGTCTGTTCACATATCTGTTGGACTGCCCACTCATCAAGAGCACGCAGAATTTACTCCAACGACGTCTTCGCCTCGGCCCTTTCTTTACCTTCCTTCTTGCAGATGGCCCCTCCTTTAATCCTGACTCTCTCATTGACTTTTTGACAGAAACTGACTTACTACACAAACTCTGAAGATTATACCTCTGGCACCTCCCTCAGTCCCTTCTACCTCGATCTCTTGCTACCCTCCTCCCCTGCACTATCCACCGTCATCTTGCACCCATACCCTACTAATCGTCCATCTCCCTCTTACAACCCACTTCCCTGCATCCTACAATAACCTGCAGCGCTGTATAACCTGTGGTTTAGGCTTTATTTGATTATTTGATTATAATAATCTAAGTACGAAACGGTCCAACGGTTGCCTGAGTGGTCCGTGTATCTCCTCCATGTACATAGCAGTTCCTCCTTATAAGGTTGGAGGTTTCTGAGGAGTGAGGTCCTCAGAAATGGGGTACGTGCCTGACCATTTTAAGGATTTTGGGTGTTGACTGAGAGTCTCACTTTGGTTCAGCCACCACGTAAGAGACACCTTGACATGTTTTTTGTGAAGTTTCTGCCTGGGGTATACCTGACTGCTCTGGGTTTGGCTCTACTCTCATCTCCTGATCAGGAAGATGCCATCCTGGAGTACCAGTTGCCTGCTGGATTTACCGCAGCGGAGGCACAGGCCTGTAGGTGCTGGCTTTCACAGTGGGCTTTGTGTGTAGTCCTTGCATTGTAAAAATGTATTATGTTAGTAACCACTAAAGTAGTTAATGGTTACACCCTTCAGTATGTGGATGTGGTTGAACTGTTTTTCTAATAACCTCTGCACTCTGTTCTAGTATTGTTCCATTCACGGGTTTTGTATGGTGTATGGTAAGGGCGAAATTGCATGTTTATTCTGGGAAGGTTCAGTGGAGCCATGAGAATTTGTAGATTGCCATGTTGTATATCACCTTGTTGTATAACTGTACAGTGAAGTGTAGTTATGGTGCTGGGGTATATGTAAAACCTCTAGTAGTGTTACTACCACCTTCAGGCTAAGACCATATTGTTCCCTAGCCGTATCCTGCGGGACACAGCTAGCTCTTGTGAGACTCCGTCTTTATAAGACTCCGTCTGGAGGTGGGTGTGTTATGGGGTATTATGGACTTGTTATGGGGGCTATTGGAACCCAGCATGTATTGTAGTAATTAAATAACATGAATGCCTAATTATATTGAATTAATCAGAAGTGCTGCTTGGGAGGTTTAAAGGCTTGGCCATCCTTAAGTAGAGGAAGAGGATCTTAAAGAGGTAGAGGAAGAGGATCTTAAAGAGGTAGAGGAAGAGGATCTTAAAGAGGTAGAGGAAGAGGATCTTAAAGAGGTAGAGGAAGAGGATCTTAAAGAGGTAGAGGAAGAGGATCTTAAAACTTAAGAAGCTGGATTAGACTGATTTCTCAATATAATATGTTATAAAAAATATAAATGCACCTTTTGTAAGTACTAGTTGTAAGTTGCATGTCTCATTGTAATAACATAAGATATATTGAGAGTACATGTGGAGATGTGCAAAGTGATGTGTTTATGTTTGAGGGGGAGGAGCTTAGGGAGAGACTGTTTTCCCACAATCCCTTCCTGGAGTAAACATGGCTGCTGGAGTGAGCTGGTGTTGTTGGTGCTGATCTTAACTTGGCTTCAGGGCTGAATGAGTGCCCAAAAGGTAATGGGGAGGGTTGTAGATCGATGTTACCATGACATTCTGTGATCTTCAGTGTATCAAGACACTGGAGGGTTAAGAAATGTTGAGAAAAAGAGAATTGAAGGTGGCAGCTGAGCCATGTACTTTGGGAAAGGCTGATTATATGTTTAGGAGTGGAGACCTGTACATTATATGTATATACTTCTTAATATAGCTCTATTTTTATAATGTTGGTTTAAATAACCTTTGAGAGGAATGTGAAAGGACCAATAAGTTTTCAGATGCAGCAGCTAAACCTGAGTAAGTATCTTTTAGCCTATAAATGTCCTCCTTTTACCCTAAGACCTTTTAAGTAAATACCCTATGCTAGTACATGTAGAACCTTGATGATAAATAGGGGAAAAATAACATAACAAGCATCAACATATTGTAACTTGAAATAAAATATACAACTAGATTAAACTCAACCAATTTCTCTAGTATTGTCTTTTAATAGTATGTATAATCATATTGTAATTTGAAATAATACATAACTAGAATAAGCTCAATCAATTTTTCTAGCATTAAGTACTTAGTGAATAAGTCTTTAGAATAAGCTGCCCCTAATGCCATGGCATGCCAGTGGCTCTTCTTGCATTACAGTTTTATAATTGTAACTACCAATAACAATGTACACTTGTAACATGCATCGAAATAAAAATATTATATTATTATTATTATTATTCTTTCTTTCTTTCAACACGTCAGCCGTCTCCCACCGAGGCAGGGTGGCCCAAAAGGAAAAACGAAAGTTTCTCCTTTTACATTTAGTAATATATACAGGAGAAGGGTTATAGCCCCTTGCTCCCGCATTTTAGTCGCCTCTTACGACACGCATGGCTTACGGAGGAAGAATTCTGTTCCACTTCCCCATGGAGATAAGAGGAAATAAGAACAAGAACTAGGAAGAAAATAGAAGAAAACCCAGAGGGGAGTGTATATATATGCTTGTACATGAATGTGTAGTGTGACCTAAGTGTAAGTAGAAGTAGCAAGATGTACCTGAAATCTTGCATGTTTATGAGACAGAAAAGACACACCAGCAATCCTACCATCATGTAAAACAACTACAGGCTTCTGTTTTACACTCACTTGGCAGGACGGTAGTACTTCCCTGGGTGGTTGCTGTCTACCAACCTACTACCTAGGATTATTATTATTATATTATATTAAAAGATAAGGTGGCTTTAAAGCCACTGCTGGTTGCCATGAGTTCAGCTCACTCAGATAAGCCGTTACCAGTAAATTAGGGCCTACATATGAGAGAATAGGTCTGTGTGGTAAGTGTGCACTATACGTATAAAAAAAATCCTGCAGCACACAGTGCACAATTGACATTATTTATACAATTATTACAATAATTCATTAGTCTGCATAACAGTAAATCTTCTATTTTTTATGTGAATAAAAATTCAAAATGGAAAGCAAGTATAATGTAAGAGGGGCATAGAGACGTGACAGAGAAAATGTTATTTTAGTGCCAGGAATGTCTGCACTTTATTCCGGACCCTACTTTGAAATTAGCATCTCTTGAAATTTGTGTGAAAGTGGCCAAATTACTGATTTCTAACCACTTTTTTGGGTAGTTCAAATAGATCAATGGGCAGTTTCTTGTACTCAATCGACAGAATAGAAGGAATACTAGCAAAATAGCTATAAGTTCGGTAGACTTGAACAATGGAATGGGCCAAAAATAAGGCGTAAATTGGGCGAAATTGCCGCTGCATAAATATTGTCGTTGGGTTAAGTGTATTCTAACCTAACCACTCTGTAATCCGGCAAAATCACTAATCCGGCACCCTACAGGTCCCAATGATGCTGGATTAGTGATGGTTAACCTGTATCCCAAACCCCTCCTTTAAAGTGCAGGCACTGTACTTCAAATTTCCAGGACTCAAGTCCAGCTAACCAACCGGTTTCCCTGAATCCCTTTACAAAATATTACCCTGCTTACACTCCAACAGCTTGTAAGGTCCCAAAAAACATTCATCTCCATTCACTCCTATCTAACATGCTCACACATGCCTATTGCACGTCCATGCCCCTTAAACGCAAAACCTCTTTTACCTCCTCCCTCCATCCTTTCCTAGGACAACCCCTATCCTCCTTCCCTCCACTACAGATTTATACAGTACCCTCCAAGTCTTCTTATTTTGACCCATCCACTCTTAAATGACCAAATCACCTCATCAACCCCTCTTCAGCCCTCTGAATAATATTTACACCACACACTGTCCTTAGACACATCTTCACTGCCTCCAGTCTCCTTCTTGCTGCAGCATTTACAACTCATGCTTCACACCCATTTAAGAGTGTTGGTACCACCATACTCTTGTACATTCCCTTTTCTGCCTCCATAAATAACAATTTTTGTCTCCACATATACCTTAATGCACCACTCACCTTTTTTCCTTCATGAATTCTATGGTTAACCTCATCCTTCATAAACCCATCCAATTTTTCTTTACCTAACTCGTTCGATACACTCATCACCTTACTCTTATCTATGTTCACTTTCACCTTTATTATTATTATTATTATTATTATACCTAAACAGCCATTTCCCATCAGGGTAGGGTGACCCAATAAAATGAAATGCATTCTCCACCATTCATTCAATCTTTGTCTTACCAGAAGTGTGCTGACATTAACAATTCAGATTACCCTCCGATTGCAACATCAGTACCCCTCTAATCATCAGTCATCATCATCAATTATTGTTGATAATTGTAGGAAGGATTGAGGTCATCCCAAGAATGGTTGGAGGGAGGAATAAAAGAAGCTTTGAGTTTTAGGAACTTAAGCATCCAACAGATTTGTGTGAGCATGTTATTTAGGAGTGAATAGAGAAAAGTGTTTTTTATGGAGACACTCTTGTAGTGTGAGCCAGGTAACTTTTATGAAGGGATAAAACCAGTTAGCTAGACTTAGAGTCTTGGAGGTAGGCAAGGCAGTGCCTACACTCTTATGGATGGGTGGGGATGTTGCAGTCAGAGAGTAATCTGACTGTGATGTCAGCACACTTCTAAAAGTGTACAGTGGACCCCCGAGTTTCGGTCATAATTCATTCCCGAAGGCTGCTCAAGTGCCATTACCGAATGAATTTACTCCCTTAAGGAATAATGTCAAGTAGATTAGTTCATTTCAGACCCCCAAAAATACACTTACAAAAGCACTTACAATATTACACTTACATAATTGTTCGATTTCCGAGGTGACCGAAACTCAGGGGTCCACTGTATTTTCTTCTTTGGGTCACCCACCTTGGCTGGAGATAACTGATGAGTTAAAAAACACAATAATAGAAAAAATTCAGGAAAATTGGTTAGCTGGGCCTCAGTCCTGGTGGTAGGAAGGACTGTGACTGTACTCTGAAGAGATGGGGATATTGCAGTTCAAAGGATCATTTAAGGCATGATGTTAATACAATTTTGGAAAGACAGCTATTTCAGAAATGACAGTGAACTTTTGTCTTTTTTACATCAACCAACCTTTGTGGGAGACAGCCAGTAAAGTTTTAAAAAAGAATACTAAATGGCAAGAAAGGTATACTACTGCAATTTTATTCAGAACTAAAAAGTGGTTGGTACTTACCGAAATACCTGGTGATTGAAAAGATAGGCTGTGACGTGGCCGGTGCGGAGGGTTCTAACTTCACTTCCAGGCCAAATCTCTGTGAGGGGTATTATTCCATCACGAGGCATGTACCTGAAGCACATTCACAAGTTCCTGTTGTATTTGTCTATTCTATCAACCCTAATCAATGATCACACTACTCAGCTAAAGATTAGTCATAAATTGAAATAAGACTTTATATAAGACTCAATAACACTTCTGATGCTAAAACACTTTTCTTTCAATAGTTTATAAATAAATAAAAGACAGTGCTCATACTCTTCATTAGTTTACTAACTAGTGGTATTTTTGACAGGTTGCATAAATAATTAATCTGCTGTACTGATAACTCTATATAATTATATATCTAGTTCTTAACAGTCTGAGTCCATTTACTCCCTTGCCTTTCTCAGCTTATAAATCTTTCTCCAAAACTGTTTTGCATTCTTGGCAAAATTTGCTGATAAAGACTCACCCATTCTGGATATATGTGCATGTGCAGCAAAATAATATTTACCCATCATTTTCAGCAGCAACAATAATCACCAACGAGGGGTCGACAGGTACGCTGAAGTTGCCCAAGTGTGTACACTCATCCATGACTCCACGCATGAACTGCACTGCTTCCCAAGTTAACGTATCTTTTACTTGCATGTAGGGCTCAAATTTTACAGTCCGTGTGTTCTTAGATTTTTTGGGTCTGATCCCCACTGGTGTAAGTTCATGAATTGGTTTTGATATTTTTGACTTTGTATTTCTAAATCCAACAAGAACATTGTTTGATACAGAACTCTTATCCTGTGATGACTGTTCCTTACCAATTTTTAATTTTGAAAAGCCAAGTGTTTGTAAAATGTTGAATCTTGGAAGAGAAAGACTGATATTAAGTGGGCCACCACCTCCACTGGAGGCAACACTGTGTACCGTGTTAGCATAATATTGAGAGATGGTATCTGGTCTTTCAATTTTGTTAATATTTCTTGTACTTTGAGCATCTATTGAATCAGATTTCACCCCACTATCTTTTTTTTCATTTATGTCAATGCTATTTTCGCAAACTTTGGCACTTTTTCGCTCTTGCCCTTGATCTTCCATCAGTCGCTCTACATGGGATAAACTGCCAGGGAAGTCCCGAGCAAATTTCAGTCCAACTTCATGGTATACTGGAAAATGCTGTAAGAAAAGTAATTAATAAGAATTAAATTCTGTTTCTCTCACTATCATTCATTAAAAGTCACCATCAAAAATGCTCTTAACAAATAATTCTGTAAATATAGCAGAACTACTATATGAAGCTCCCAGGAAAAACAGTTCCCTCACTAGCAATTCTTGTAATTAATACTCAGGGCCAGACAGCAAAATTAACCAGAATTAATTATAAAGACTGCATGTAAGAATTCCTCGGTATCTAATTTTCGTAGTAAACAGTAAATATCTGTGAATATCTAGGTTACACTTTTTACTGCCTAACCTACCTGCTTGACAACTAATACTGTTCAAGTGATAATCTAAGCAAGTTACCCCTTCAGGAGACTGAATCATGTTAAACAGCTCCTCTCTGAAGACTTCATTGGAGAAATACTGGTTCTTCAGTATCTCCCAGTTGATGGCTCCACTCAGCACACCCTATTGGACAAATGATCAATATTATTACCTCTGCTATATATCTGGGAGCTGCTCACTACCACCACTATAACTGCTACATAATAAAATACTTTATGTTGGACAGACACAATTAATCCACAATTTGTAGAGAAAACTTTTAGACAACATTTCAAGTCTGTCTTGGACTATTATCAAGTTACAAGGGATATAATAATGGTCCAGGATGGACCAAAATAACATCTACTTTCCTCTCCAGATTGTGGGTTAAGAGTGAATTGTTACAACCACGATAGTGTGCCCTTAATTATCTCCCCCCCCCCCAAAAAAAAAATAGTTTTAGGAATTGCTTTAACCTGGCATCAGACCGTGCCGTGGGGGCATTGACCCCCGAAACCCTATCCAAGTATACTCCAGGTAACCCTTTTAGGGTCGCGACCCCTGCTCTCAAACTTGCTCTCAGGGTCGCAAAATTTAAAAAAAAAAAATTAGTCGAGAATCTTTTTCAAATGGTAATGAAACCAAAAGTATGAAATCTGATGGAAAACTTACAGAATTACACTCTCACAAAGTTAGCGGTCTCGGTGATATTTACACATTGGCAATTTCACCCACTCTGTGCCTTATTTTTGGCTAATTCCATTGTTCCCGTTGACCAAACTCATAGCTATTTCGCTAGTATTCCTTCTATTCTATCAAGTACAAGAAACCACCCATTTACCTATTTCAACTACCCAATAAAATAAAGTTATCAGAAATCGGTAATTTGGCCAATGTCACACAAAATTTAAAAATTGCCAATTTAAAAATAGGATCCAGAATAAACAATGTAGACATTCCTGGCACTAAAAAACATTTCCTCTGTTCATTAGTCATGTCTCCTGGCCCTTCTTATAATACACTTGCTTTCCATTTTGAATTTTTATTCACACAAAATGCATACTATACTGGCCAGTTGGACGCATATTGGACAAGTGATGTCATTTGTGTACTCTGGAATATCGGCAAAAATCGAACATTTTCGCTATTTGAGCTCAATTTCAAGCTACTTTCAGTTCTTAAACTAATCAAAATCATCTCTATTTCTATAAAATATCTTCCATTCTATCAAATTAGACCAAGAAACTGAGAGTATACCCATAAAAAAACATACGAAAATACACCGCAAAGTCGCTGTTTTAAACCAAAAATACGGTCGCAGTTTTTTCCTCACTATGCACCGTGCTTCAAGATTTTTTTTATATGGTGCACACTTACCGCATAGACCCATTCCCTCATATCTAGGCCCAAATTTACCATTCACAGCTTATATGAATGAGTTGAGCTCATGGTATAGTACTATGGGACTGAGACTGGCTTTAAACCTGTTATAAAATGGGATTGACACCAAAAGGGTTAAAGCATGATCCAAATATCTCTTACTTCTTCTATGTAGGTTATTTCAAAGTGCTCTTTACATTATTCTACATATATTGTCTCCTGTCATTCAAATTTTCCAACACAGGCCAAAACTTTTAAACTACGTACAGTGGACCCCCGCCTAACGAACACCCCGGAAATCGTACAATTATGTAAGTATAATATTGTAAGTGCTTGTGGAAGTGTATTTTTGGGGGTCTTAAATAGACTAACCTATGTGACATTATTTCTTAAGGAAGTAAATTCGTTCGGTAATGGCACTTGAGCAGGCTTCTGGAATGAATTTTGTTCGTTAGGCGGGGGTCCACTGTATAATAATATTACATTACAAAACAGTAATTTTTTGGGGCAACTGAACAAAATACTTAAAGAATTTTGAATATAAACATAACAAAACATGGAAGACATCCACATACCTTTAGTTTCTCATGAAGCAATACAGAATGTCTGTCTTGGAATACTGTACAATACATACATACATTATGTAGGGTATCCACAAAGTCCTTTTCTTATTTCAAAAATTTATGATACTGTAATGTGGTTAAGAAATGAAAATGCAGTTTTCTGCATATAACAGCTGAATGTCTGTTTTACAGAAAAGTCAAAAATTTAACTGGCATGCTCTTTCTCAATAGATGTTGAACTGTCAGTATCATCTGACAAGTCTTGCATAAGACCATATGTAAATCTGATGAGACCAATACACAGATGTACAAGAACTGCTTCCCACAAACAACTGCGATGAATAATAAACCTTTCCTTTAAACTGTTTTCACTGTCACTACATTAATCTCAGCAATGTTCACCGTTTTCATGCTGTCACGTCAATAAAATGTACCTATAAATATCTACCTAAATGTTGTGATACAAGTCTCATAAAAAGAGATCAATGTCCCACCATGACAGAAACAAAAAATAGTGATATGGGTCTTTATATTTCAGCCTCAATCAGCTAAAGAGGATCTCTGACTGATGCCAAAATATACAGATCCTTTGAAATCTGTATTTTATTTTTCATTCATATGGGATCTATCTTTCTTGCTACCTAAATGTTTGTATTTTAAGGAAACTTATACTACAGATGAGATAAGATTATACTAAATTATGCCTGCAAACTTCCTCATATCACATAATGCTGACAACATTGAATTATAAATAAGATCTTGAGTAAATAAGGTACCTGAGTGAAGCACTGAGAGGTTGTGGTCCATGAGAGACAAGGGATGACTGCAAGAGGCTTATGCCAGCTGGTTGCTGCTGCTGAAGCCATCTGAAGAAATGCACCTATTTGGTTACTTCTGAACAACAAAACTTTTGTGATACCCTCTTACCTCTCAGCATAGCTGTGGAAGTGGTTATGAAAAGTTGCATCTGTTGCACGTCCATAAAACCTCACCATTCTCAGAACTTGTGAAATTCCACACATAATACAAGGCAAAGCTAAATACCAATGGAGGCAATGATATCAATTTTGCATGTAACAAAACAAGTACATTTTGCATATGTATGACTTCTCAGTACTAGACATGAGAGGACTGAGCTATGAGAAGACTGTCATTTTCATCACTTGACCCAGGAATGAAGAGCATGAGTTGACAGGATCACAACATATAAAATTCTCCATGAAATAGACATGACTGACAATTACAGACTCTACCAGGAATGGATTCATAGCAAGGAGAGACAAATGGACATAAAACGTTCAAATCATGCCAGCTAAAAGTTGAGATGCATGTCAATTAAATAAAAGTAAATACTTTAGGTAGTAGGTTGGTAGACAGCAATCACCCAGGGAGATACTACCGTCCTGCCAAGTTGAGTGTAAAACGGAAGCCTGTAATTGTTTTACATGATGGTAGGATTGCTGGTGTCTTTTTTCTGTCTCATAAACATGCAAGATTTCAGGTACATCTTGCTACTTCTACTCACACTTAGGTCACACTACACATTCATGTACAAGCATATATATACACACCCATCTGGGTTTTCTTCTATTTTCTTACTAGTTCTTGTTTCCTCTTATCTCCATGGGGAAGTGGAACAGAATTCTTCCTCCGTAAGCCATGCGTGTCGTAAGAAGCGACTAAAATGCCGGGAGCAAGGGGCCAGTAACCCCTTCTGAATATATTACTAAATGTAAAAGGAGAAACTTTCGTTTTTCCTTTTGGGCCACCCTGCCTCGGTGGGAAACGGCTGACGTGTTGAAAAAAGAAAGAAAGGATTGCTGGTGTGTTTTTCTGTCTCATAAACATGCAAGATTTCAGGTATGTCTTGTTACTTCTACTTACACTTAGGTCACACTACACATTCATGTACAAGCATATATATATATATACACACACCCCTCCTTTTACATTTAGCAATACGTATATACAGGAGAAAGGGTTACTAGCCTTGTCCGCATTTAGTAAGCTCTTACGACACGCATGGCTTACGGAGGAAGAATTCTGTTCCACTTCCATGGAGATAAGGAAATCTGGAGTCTACCTGAGAGATCCAGGTCACGCCCACGGCCCGGTCTGTGACCAGGCCTCCTGTTGGACTGGTCACAGACCGGGCCGCGGGGGCATTGACCCCTGGAATTCTCTCCAGGTAGACTCCAGATTTCCTCTTATCTCCATGGGGAAGTGGAACAGAATTCTTCCTCCGTAAGCCATGCGTGTCGTAAGAGGCGACTAAAATGACGGGAGCAAGGGGCTAGTAACCCTTTCTCCTGTATATATTGCTAAATGTAAAAGGAGAAACTTTCGTTTTTCCTTTTGGGCCACCCTGCCTCGGTGGGAAGCGGCCGACGTGTTGAAAGAAGAAAGAAAGGATTGCTGGTGTCTTTTTTGTGTCTTATAAACATGCAAGACTTGAGTCCTGGAGATGGGAAGTACAGTGTCTGCACTCTGAAGGAGGGGTGTTAATGTTGCAGTTTTATAACTGTAGTGTAAAGCACCCCTCTGGCAAGACAGTGATGGAGTGAATGATGAAAGTTTTTCTTTTTCGGGCCACCCTGCCTTGGTGGGAATCGGCCGATGTGTTAATAAAATAAAAAAACATGCAAGATTTCAGGTAAGTCTTGCCACTTCTACTTACACTTAGATTATACTATACATGCATGTACAAGCATATATTATATATACACACCCCTCTGGGTTTTCTTCTATTTTCTTACTAGTTCTTGTTCTTGTTTATTTCCTCTTATCTCCATTGGGAAGTGGAACAGAATTTTTCCTCCATAAGCCATGAGTGTCATAAGAGGCAACTAACATGCCAGGAGCAAGGAGCTAGTAACCCCTTCTCCTGTACACATTGCTAAAGTTAAAAAAAGAAACTTTAGTTTTTCTTTTTGGGGTACCCTGCTTTGGTGGGATACGACCAGTTTATTGAAAGAAGAAGAAAAGTAAATATTGTGGGATCTTGAGCTAGAGCTCATTCAATACAAACTCAGATAAGTAATTACCAACAGGTAATTGACATACCAAAGAGAATGTAACATAATTGCAAAAAAAAAAAATCTTGCATAACTACACAAACCCGTTAAAACAACATTATTTCAATAAAAAAAGGAAGTGTCTGAAGTAAGTTATTTTGTATAAAATTCAGTCAAAGTAGTGGATAAATACAGTCACAATAAAACAATTATACTTGTTCCTCATTTCAAACTTTATTTAAGAGTTGTGGTAGTGATACCATTGCCCACTCAGTATTAGCCTTGCCTTTAAAGTACAACTGACCTGAGTGAACACTCCTGATGCTGTGCTCCAAGACAGACAAGGCACCAACGGCAGAGGTTTAGACCAACTTGTTGCTGCCAGAGATGCCATCTGAGAGGAGCAGCTTTATTACTAATTTTCCATTCCTAACTCAAACCCTAAAATTTTATTTCAGCATAGAAGTAAAAAATTTGGAAGATACAGCATAAAAAATAGAAATCTGAAATGGGCAGCATCAGGAATGCATTTCTATGCATAAATGAAATTTATGAAGAATACAGTATTGTGATATCACTAACAAAAATACTTTTCACATATTTGTGTTGTCTCCATGAGGAAGTGAAGAAGAATCCTTCCTCCATAAGCCATGTATTTCATAAAAGGTTAAGAGGTTATTAAAATGCCAGGAGCAAGGGGCTAGTAACCTCTTCTCCTGTATAAATTACTAAATGTAAAAAGAAAAAATTTCATTTTTCTTTTAAGGTCACCCTGCCTTGGTGGGAGATGGCCAGTGTTAAAAAAAAAAAATTGTATCTAAAATAATCTTTAAAAAATAGTAAAAAGCCTACATAAATATTTGTATATGGTATGACTCCTATTTTTTTGGATATCCAAGATTCCCAAAACTCTAAAATATTAAGAATGATGCTTTATTTCCTCTCGTCAGATAAATCAAATGAATCAGATTCTTAAGCAAAACAGAAATATTCTGACACTGGACAACCATGTTACTGCACCTACTGATTTGTGCTGAATAGATGTTAGTCCTCTGAACACTGTTGTGCTCTTTTTTTTTGCCATTTTTAATTAAATGATATGGTGCAGTACCCGAAAAATTACTTATAAATAGGATGGTAAAACGTCTGGTAAAGAAATGAGGCACATGGTCATTATTATTATGCAGGAAGTGAAGGTATAGGTAATCCCCTCAACAAGGGAAACATGTCACAAGCAGTGTTCCCCAGGGGTCAGTGTTGGGCCCTTTGTTGTTCACATTATATAGTATAAGTGACATAGATGAGGGAATAAACAGCGACATAAGGAAGTTTGCAGATGACACTAAAATAGACCGACAGGTTAATTCTGATGAGGACACTGGAGCACTACAGGAAGCTCTGGCTAGGTTGATGCAGTGGTCGGAGAAGTGGCAGATGCAGTTTAGTGTAGACAAAAGAAAAGGGATGTTAATGCTGCAGTTTTATAACTGTAGTGTAAGCATGCCTCTGGCAAGATAGTTATGGAGTGAATGATGATGAAAGTTTTTCTTTTTCAGGCCAACCTGCCTTGGTGGGAAACTGCCGATGTGTTAATAAATAAAAAATAAATAAATGCAAAGTTTTAAGCCTGGGGAAAAGAGAATAACCATGGCACTTATAAACTTAATAATTTAGATCTTGATCACTCTGAATGCAAAAAAGATTTAGGAGTTCTGGTTAGCAGTAAACTAAAGCCAAGACAACAGTGAATAAGTATTCACAATACGTAATACTAATAGAATTCCTGGCTTCATATCAAGAAATATAAATAACAGCAGACCTCGGTTATACTTCAACTCCACATATCACTGGTAAGATCTCATTTAGATTATGCTGTGCAGTTCTGGTCACAGTATTACAGAATTGACATAAATGCAAAGGATGACAAAGGTGATCCCATGTATCAGAAATCTTTCTTACGAGAATAGACGGAGAGCACTGAATCTGCACTCTCTGGAAAGGCGTAGAATTACGGGGGGTTATGATTGAGGTGTATAAATGAAAGACAGGAATAAATAAAGGGGATATAAATAACATGCTAAAAATATCTAACCAAGACAGGACTTGCAGCAATGGGTTGAAGATGAAAAAAAATAGATTTAGAAAGGATACAGGAAAGCATTGGTTTGCTTAAAAGAGTTATAAATAAGTGGAACAAACTCCCGAGATGTGCACTGATTCAAAAACCTTCGGTAGCTTCAAAAATTAGATAAGTACAGTGGACCCTCGCTATTCGAACACTACAAAACTCACCCTTTTATGTAAGTTTATTATTGTAAGTGCTTTTATGTGTATTTTTGGGGGTCTGAAATGGACTAATCTAATTTACATCATTCCTTATGGGAATAAATTCGTTTGGTAACAGCACTTGAACAGCATTCTGGAATGAGGGTGAGTTTTGGAGTGTTCGAATAGCGAGGGTCCACTGTACATTAGTGGGAGTGGACGGATGTGACTTGGATTTGCCTACCATGAGCCAGTTTCTTGTGTTCTTATTTGAAGCTCTGTTCCCAAACATCATGTAGGCCTTATCAATGTTAAGAGTGAGTTTATTGATAGTCATCCAGGTAGATATCCTAATGAGCCCCTAATTAACAGCATTATTTAGAGAATTCAAATATGGGTGGGAGATGACAAAAGTTGTGTCGTTTGCAAAAAAGAATAGGTCTAAGTTGTTTAGATGAATTTGGGAGATCACTGATGTATTCGAGGAAAAGCAGAGGGCCAAGACTGCTGCCTTGGGGTACCTCCTATGTTGATAGATCGTATTGACAATGTTATGCCCTTCATGGAGACATACTGGTGTCTGTTAAGATAGGACCTTAGGTATTAAAGTGCATGACCTCTGATACCACAATGTTCTAGATTAAGATGCAGGATGCTGTGGTCTACTGTATTGAAAGCTTTCCTAAGGTCTACAGCGCCAGTTCTGCTTACCAAAAATGGCTCACTAGATACTCAGATTAGCTGCCGGAGCTTCATTAAAGTGTTCAAGCAAGCTCGGCATCTCACCCATTTAAAGTCTGAGAATAGGTTGAGGACATTTTATCCCAATGAATATTCATTATTCTCAATAGCTGCATCAAGTAAGTCAAGTATTTTTATAATTTCATTGTTTGTACTTTCATTTGGCCTAAAACAAAATTGGCAGTGGTTGAGTATATTGAGTGATACTAGGAAAGAGTCTCTTGTAGATTAATTTTTCAAAGATTTTGGACAACAATGACAAGTTAGTTATAGGTCTATAGTTATTTACGTTAGTTTGGTTTCTGCCTTTATGCACTGTCTTAAGCATTATCAGAAATGTGTTGGCTTCTAATGATTTGTTGAACAATATCGCAATGGTGAGTGACAACACAAGAACTGCTCTTTTGAACAAAAGTGATGGTACATAACCTAAGTTTCCTGGCATGTTTTTCAGTGAATGTATTATCAAGAAAACCTCAGTAGGGTTAGTTAAATCAAGTCAGTTGCGCAGGTGAAAATTCTCTCTAATATATACAGTCATCCCTCGGTTTTCGATTTTAATCCGTTCCAGATGGATCAGCTAAAACCAAAATCGGCGAAAACCAAAACTATTTTCCCCATAAGAAATAATGGAAATTCAATTAATCCGTTCCAGAAACCCAGAAGTTTGGAAAAAAAAAAAAATTGGGCCTTAAAGATAGATTTACATGCACAAATGAATGAACTGAATGTGGCACTTACCTTTATTGAAGACTGATGTTGCTGGATGGGAGAGAGGGAAGAGGGGAGAGGGACGAGACCTAATTTTGGAAGGGGAATCCCCTCCATAAGGACTCTAGGTATCAAGTCCTTATCCGGGTCACTTCCTGCATGCCTACTACACTCCCTCCCTGCCTGCTACACTCCCTCCCTGCCTGCTACACTCCCTCCCTGCCTGCTACACTCCCTCCCTGCCTGCTACACTCCCTGCATACATGCTACACTCCCTACATACATGCTACACTCCCTGCATACCTGCTACACTCCTTGCATACCTGTTACACTCCCTGCATACATGCTACACTCCCTGCATACCTGTTACACTCCCTGCATACATGCTACACTCCCTGCATACATGCTACACTCCCTGCATACATGTTACACTCCCTGCGTACCTGCTACACTCCCTGCGTACCTGCTACACTCCCTGCATACATGCTACACTCTCTGCATACCTGTTACACTCCCTGCATACATGCTACACTCCCTGCATACCTGCTACACTCCCTGCATGCATGCTACACTCCCTGCATACCTGCTACACTCCCTGCATACCTGTTACACTCCCTGCATACATGCTACAATCCCTGCATACCTGTTACGCTCCCTGCATACATGCGACACTCCCTGCATACATGCGACACTCCCTGCATACATGCAACACTCCCTGCATACATGCTACACTCCCTGCATACATGCTACACTCCCTGCATACCTGCTACACTCCCTGCATGCATGCTACACTCCCTGCATACCTGCTACACTCCCTGCATACCTGTTACACTCCCTGCATACATGCTACAATCCCTGCATACCTGTTACACTCCCTGCATACATGCGACACTCCCTGCATACATGTGACACTCCCTGCATACATGCAACACTCCTGCATACATGCAACACTCCTGCATACATGCAACACTCCCATACATGCAACACTCCTGATACATGCTCCTCCTGCATACATGCTACACTCCCTGCATACATGCTACACTCCCTGCATGCATGCTACCTCCCTGCATGCATGCTGCACTCCCTGCATGCCTGCTACACTCTTAAACTCCATCGTGTTTCTCACTTACACTATCATATTTTTCTATTATTTCTTTCTTCATTTCTACAGTGTTCCTCACTTTCTTTACCAAAGAAGTGGCACTAGGAGCTTTCTTTGGGCCCATGGTAGCTTATTTAGTAGTCATACACAATAATCAAGGCCCAAAAACAATGAATTGTTAATAAATGTTTTGTATAAACTCCTGGGATGATGTTCACTCAAGCGTAAACAATGCTAGACTGCGTGACAATGTGCGTGGGAGGTGCGTGGGTGGCGGGCCTACGGCCTTTGTATGTGCGGCACTGGTGGACAGGTCCCATACGGTCGGCGAAAACTAAAACAATCGGCGAAAACTAAGACAAATTTTCCCTGAAAAAAGTCAGCGAAAACCAAAATCGGCGAAAACTGAGACAAGCGAAAACCAAGGGATGACTGTACTCACAGGTGATCTGTGTGTGTCTTATTCATCACCTTGCTGCACAAATCATAGGTTATATGATCAGGTTCAAAAGTCATTTCAGAATATTGGAATCAAACTGTAGCTCACAAAATCATTTATATATCATACACAGCATGGTACTCGCACACTCACTGTTTCTACTGCTACCCTCTGTACTCTGCATTCACTCAGCATCTTCTTCACACGTGTTTCCATAAGACACCTGCTGTCCCTATTCACCCATCAGTGTAAAATGGGTATCTGGGTGTTAGTCGACTGGTGTGGGTCGCATTCTGGGACAAAACTGACCTAATTTCCCAAAATGCTCAGCATAACAAGGGGCTTTCTATACAGTAGTATGTCATTGATGTCAGCTAGGTCTGTATACCTTGTACATGTACAGTGGACCCTCGGTGTTCGTAGTCATCGGAGTTCGTAATATTTGGTGTTCGTAACTTTTTTTCGTAAAAATATTGGCTCGGTGATCGTAATTCCGCTCGGTAATCGTCATTCGTCCCAGACGCGTATGCCCGGCCAGAGCGGCCTGACACACCATTCAGAGTCAGTGTGCCATTGTTTACCAGCGAGTGACAGTCACCCCACGCATTCATACAATACATTTCGTCATTATTCCATTGTTTTTAGTGCTTGCAACTGCTAAATAAGCCACCATGGATCCAAAGAAAGCTCCTAGTGCCAGCCCTTTGGTAAAGGGCTGAGAGGGGAGAATGTGTCTTCTTAAGTGATTTAGTGATTCTACGATATGTTATGATACTAAAGCAGCATGAGTTGATAAAGGCTATAGTGCCAGCCAGCGATAAAGTGTAGCATTAACAGTGTAGCAAGTAAGTTAAGCGATTAAGCGATAAAAAATGACGACACGAAACTTAACTCCTCCAATGTTGTTGGAGTTATATAGGGTGACTGACAACACCGCCGTGTCTGGCGGCCATCACTATGTAAGGCTTATCTTTCAGTGGCCCTTATACACCCAACAAGAAACAACACAACACCAGTCCTCACATTTGTAATATTTTATTCATTCTAGAGTATATGTCATGTTTCTATGTTATTAATATTGTTTAATATGTCATATTAGATGAATTGTGATAGATAAATAAGCCGTAGAGTTTATATTAGTGTCATATTGAAGGACTATCTTGTCCTGTTAACAAACACACACCCCTGTCACCGGCACAATTCCAAACATATGCCAGAAACAGAACTCTCTGGAACACTTTTTTGAGCAACAGGAGTCCAGTGACTCTCAAGCTGGTCCTAGTGGCATTAAAAAACAAAGAAGGGAAGTAACCCAGGAAAAGGACTTGGTACCTGAAGTCTTTATGGATGGGGATTCCCCTTCCAAATAATAGCAACTCTTCCATCCTCTCCCCTCCTCCCGTCTTCCACACATCAACAACTCTTCAATAAAGGTAAGTGTCATGTTATTATTGTTTTATTCTTCATGTCTCATTGTTTTCTCTGTAATTTAATGTATATTTAATGTACGTACAAAAATATTTTATTTTTACTTTTGGGTGTCTGAAACGGATTAATTGAATTTCCATTATTTCTTATGGGGAAAATAGATTCGGAGTTAGTAATATTCGGTGTTAGTAACTCCCTCTGGAACGGATTAATTACGAAAACCGGGGGTCCACTGTATTATTATTATTATTATTATATTCACCACTCACTACAAGCCAAAGACAAAAATATTTTAAGGTAAGTAATGTGTGTACTGTATATGCATTTTTCAGACCTGGCTCTACTGCTCACATAATATATGATAGTGTAAACATGTTAAAAGGCTATGTTTCACTTTACAGCGATAGCCCAGAACCTAACCTGCTGTTTAAGTAGGGACCACCTATAGCAGAATCTCTCATTCATATACAGTACTTCCCATTACCCACTCTTCTATCCTGTCTCCAGTATCTCTCTGGACCTCATCTTACATTATCATCATTATTTCTTTTCTAACACCCTGGCCATCTGTCACCAAGGCAGGGTGACTCAAAAAGGAACACTTTCACCATCATTCACACTATCACTGGCTTGCCAGAGGCACACAAATACAAAAGTTTAGATGTCACTATAAATAGCAAATATCTCAAACCCCTCCTTTAGAGTGCAGGCACAGTACTTCCCACCTCCAGTTTCTCTGAATCCCTTCACAAAATATTACCTTGCTATAACTCCAACAGCTCTTCAAGTCCTAAAATCCATTTGTCTCCACTCACTCCTATTTAACATGCTCACACATGCCTGCTGTATGTCCAAGCCCAATGCACACGAAACCTCCTTTACCGCCTCCCTCCATCTTTTCCTAGAATGACCCCTACCCTGCCTTCTCTCCACTACAGATTTATACACACTCCAAGTCATCCTATTTTGCTCCATCCTCTCTAAATGACCAAACCCCCTCAACCCCTCCTCAGCCCTCTGAATAATACTTTTAGTAACTCCACACCTCCTAATTCCCACACTACGAGTTCTCTGCATAATATTTACGCCACACATTGCCCTTAGACAAGACATCTCCACTGCCCACAGCCTCCTTCTCACTTCAACATTCACAACCCATGTTTCACACCCATATAAGAGTAGTGGTATCACTATACTCTCATAATAAAAAATCATAAAAAAATCACATAATGACATTCTTGAAAACTTACATGGCCACCCATGGACATTCCTGTAATTCCCAGTGGTCCAAAGCCCATGCGTTCAAGCCAGTGAAATATAGCCAGAGACTCCAAAATTAAGCAGCCACCCATCACAAACAAATCAGAAACATTGTGGAGACTTGAGCGGCTGTAATGTAAAATGTATCATTATTCTCAAAGATATTGCAAGAGTATGAAAACACACATTATGCATATACCAATAGCATTAATAATAATTTAAAAAATACAGTAGATCATCAAATATCTGGTACCATCAGGGGCATTTCCAAAGGATTTTAAAAACCACAAAATAATCACATTAGTTTTATAGTCCTTATAGTTTGCACATTCCTTTCCCATATTAACTGTTCAGGTGTTTTGTACAAAAGCAATCAATGATAATGTTAAATGCAGAATGAGTGATTGCAGATAACTAATGATCTACTGTAATAAAAAAATAATAAAACAAATAAATTATTTGCACAAACAGGGTATAGTACAATATGTGGGTAAGTACTGTATATCTTATGAAGGTAGAAGGTACATACAGTGGACCCCCGAGTTTCATAAAAACTTCATTCCAGAAGCCTGCTCAAGTGCCATTACCGAACAAATTTACTCCTTTAAGAAATAATGTCACGTAGGTTAGTCTATTTCGGACCCCCAAAAATACACTTCCACAAGCACTTACAATATTATACTTACATAATTGTACGATTCCCGGGGTTTACGAAACTCGGGGGTCCACTCGTACTAATAATAATATCGGCCATATAGGTGACAGGACACAAGTGCACCCATTTAGAACATTTTCATTGGATGTATTTCAGTCCTTGGAACTTGGTCATTCTAAAAGAAATGACCAAGGTTCCAGGACCAAAACCTATTCACTAAAGATGTCCTAAGTGTATGTATGTGTGTCCTTTTCATCGATGTATATCTTAATAAACATGGGTGCTACCAATCATAGCCACAACAGTTTTCACAGTGAAAAAAAAAATGATTGGTCCAAACTGGGATCCTAGATATATGATTTGCTTAATTTACCATTATTAAGGTACAGTAGTAACATGCATCAGAATCTCTAACACTTCTGTGCTACCAATTACAAATTCACAATTTTGTGAAGACAGCAATCTGAAAATTGTGGGGTCTTGTAAGATTGAACCAGGACTCATTACTGTAAAGCATGAACACTACCAATAACACCATAAGCTGGTAAATATACTGAAACTACTAGATTAATGGTACTATAGATGAATACCACTGCCTGGCTGTTTTAGCAGAAAAACTAGTTTCAATACACAAATAACCCGCACATAGGAGAGAGGAGCTTATGACGATGTTTCAGTCCGACTTGGACCACTTACAAAATGATCCAAGTCAGACTGAAATGTCGAGGTAAGTTCCTCTCTTCTATGTGCGGGATATTTGTGTATTGTTCCAGTAACGGTATTGTGCCTTTATGTTATTTAGTTTCAATAAATTTACTTGTTCATGTAATTTGTTGTGTCTTCCAGACAGAAGGTTTAATCCTGCATGACTAACAATTTTCCCATTATAAAACTTGTTTAATGGTTCTTTATACTTTATGAACTTCCCATTTTGCTTAAAATTTCAATGCAGGGTATTCCAGTTCTTGTATACTAAATCATTAAATAGACATGTTTAACAATTAAATTTCAAATACATAAGTTTTCTAAGGCAAATAAGCAGAAGTTCAAAAGTACATAAAATACAAATACAGTGGACCCCCGAGTAACGTAAAAACTTCATTCCAGAAGCCTGCTCAAGTGCCATTACCGAACGAATTTACTCATTTAAGAAAAAATGTCAAGTAGGTTAGTCCATTTCAGACCCCCAAAAATACACTTACAAAAGCACTTACAATATTATACTTACATAATTGTACGATTTCCGGGGTGTACGTAACTCGGGGGTCCACTGTACTTAAAATATTATATTGCAAGAAACTGTGGAACCAAAAGAGTACAGTAGGACCCCGTATCCACAGTTTCAGTTATCCACAATTTACTGTGGAAAATAACCCTTAACCCTTTCACTGACAAGACCCCTGCTCGCAAACCTGCTTTCAGTGTCGAAGAATTTTAAAAAAAAATCTTATGAAATAATAGAGAATCTTTTCCCGATGGTAATGAAACCAAAAGTATCAAATTTGATGGAAAACTTACAGAATTACGCTCTCGCGAAGTTTGCGGTCTCGCAATATTTATGCATCAGTGATTTCACCCACTTTGAGCCCTATTTTCAGCCAATTCCACTGTTCCAATTGACCAAACTCATAGCTATTTCGCTAGAACTCCTTTTGTTCTATCAACTGAGTACAAGAAACCACCCATTTACCTATTTCAACTACCCAATAAAGTGATCAGAAATTGGTAATTTGGCCAATTTAATACAAAATTCAAGGAAGGCCAATTTCAAAATAGGGTTCAGAATTAACAATACAAACATTCCTAATACTAAAATAACATTTTCTCTGTTCATTAGTCACGTCTCCAGGCCCTTCTTATATTACGCTTGCTTTCCATTTATTCATTCAAGGCAGGTGAAATTGCAGATCTAGAGAATGTACAGAGAACCTTTACTGCATATATAAGTTCCATCAAACATCTTAACTACTGGGAATGCTTGGAAGCACTTGACTTGTACTCACTGGAGTGCAGGCAAGATACATCATAATCTACACCTGGAAAATCCTAGAGGGACTGGTCCCTAATATGCACACAAAATCACTTCCTACGAAAGCAAAAGACTTGGCAGGCGATGCAATATGCCCCCAATGAAAAGTAGGGGGGCACCATTAGTACACTATGACAATACACAATAAGTGCCTGGGGCCCAAGACTGTTTAACAGTCTCTCACCAACCATAAGGGGAATTACCAATAGACCCTTGGTTGTTTTCAAGAGGGAGATGGACAGATACCTAAAGGCAGTACCGGATCAGCCGGGCTGTGGTTCGTACGTTGGACTACATGCGGCCAGCAATAACAGCCTCGTTGATCAGGCCCTATCCACCGGGAGGCCTGGTCATTGACCAGGCCACTGGGGCGTTGATCCCCGGAATACCCTCCAGGTAGGTAGGTAGACACAAAAAATAGAAAATTTACTGTTATGCAGACTACTGCATTATTGTAAAAATTGGTATAAATAATATCAGCGCATTTGTGAAAGCATATTAGACCCACCAGCTGACATGTATTGGATGCGTGACGTGATTTGTTTACTCTTGAACATCGGCAAAAATCGAACATTTCCGCTACTTTGTGCTCAATTTCAAGGTACTTTTAGACTGTAAACCATTCAAAATCATTTCTATAAATTTAGTGTATCTTCCATTCTATCAAATGAGACCAAGAAAACGAGAATACAACCATAAACCAAAAACATGGTCGGTTTTTTTTCTCATTATGAACTGCGTTTAGTTAGTTTTAGTTTAATATCTTTATTATGCACCCCATACCCATCCTGTGGGTGGTAGTCAAAAGATTACAGAGGTAGATAATTGGTCCAGGGACTGGACTCCAAAGTTTTGAATAGATGAACAAGTTACAGCAGTAATGAACTAGATCTGGTCACAATTATGACCAAGTTACAAAGGTAATGAGCTCCAGGTAGAGCTGGTCACAATCATGACAGTTACAAAGGTAATGAACTAGATCTGGTCACAATTATAACCAAGTTACAAAGGTAATGAGCTCCAGGTAGAGTTGGTCACAATCATGACAGTTACAAAGGTAATGAATCATAAACATGTCCATACATGGTTACAATTATGAACAAATTATACACACACAACCCGCACATAGAAAAGAGGAGCTTACGACGACGTTTCGGTCAGACTTGGACCATTTACAAAGTCACACTAACGTTAGTGTGACTTTGTAAATGGTCCAAGTCGGACCGAAATGTCGTCGTAAGCTCCTCTTTTCTACGTGCGGGTTGTGTGTGTATTGTTCCAGTCACGGTATTGTGCCTTTTTTGTTATTTATGAACAAATTACAGAGTAATGAGCAATTAACAAACATTCTAGGGAATGCATCCATTGCCCCAACAAAAGATGTTGCTAGGTGCCTGTCCCTCTTCGGCAGGACAGCAAGACAGCCATTGCAAACAGCAGCAGGTTGCGCCAGGATCTGCTGCTTGCAGGAGCACCATCGACCCTCCCCAAGAGGTCCAAGAGGTCAGCGACTCCGCTAGCAGCCCTGGGGACGTGTCAACATCCTGGTGGACACCAATTTGATTGCAGATCCCAGGCCCTCTGTCTGCTGGGAGGGGCTGTTGGTTGTTCCCACCTGGAGCCCTCTGGGTGCCCAGCCATCCACCGTGCACACAGATGTTGAAGTTTGAGGAACTGAGTGCACACTACCTGTGGCACACCTGACAGCTGCCTCGCAGTCGAACTCCACGGCTCTGTCCCTGCAGTGGAAGTTCCCATGAGCCCGGCACACCCTGTGCCATCACTGAGAGTTGGGTGGATGGGAGTTGGGAGTTGAGTGGGTGAGGCGCAGGGGTGAGGGGTTATGAGAGGGTCACTGTTTACCACACAGGGCAGCCCGGGGAGGGTGGTGAGGGGCACTTCCCTACACACTGATTGCGCACTGTTGTTCACATTATCCTGCCTACAACAAGCACAACATTTATTTGTTTCCCATGCACATCTTGAAAGATATGGGCATGTGACTCCCCAAAAACCAGTGTTCCCTTCATCTTCACCCACACACCCCGCCCCTTCCCCCCGGCGGCATGGGGGGGGGGAGGCACTGTCTGGTCCCGCCTGACTTGGGGCACTCTCAGCCCCAACCCTCACAAACTGTTTAACACTTCCACTATTTACGCTGAAACGATGCACTTGGATGTCCTCTCGCTGCTCTGGAATCTTCCCAGACCATTCACACTGAGTCCTGTTCAGTCGTGACTTGGTCAGCTGCACCGCGGTGTCTTGTATGCACTACGTGCTGCAGGATTTTTTTTTATACTGCACACACTGACCACTCAGACCCATTCTCTCACATGTAGGCCTACCAGCTATCTCCCGCAAGATTGGAAGTTGCTAGAATTTTGGCGTAGTATTACGGGACTGACACTGGCTTGCAAGCCATAATATTACGAAACCAACAGTGAAAGGGTTAATTTTGCTTAATAGTGACACCAAAGCACAAAAGTAGTGCTTCTCTTAGGCTTCTTCAAAGCCTAAGAGAAGCCGTAAAGTGCTTCCCATCAATTCATCATAGGTAGTATGTAAACGAAAAACAACTTATATATATAGGGTTCACTATTATCCACGGTTTCAGGTATCTGCGGTCGGTCTTGGAACGTATCCCCCTATGGAAACGGGTGACTACTGTACATTTTTATTGTAAAAACTCAAAGGAAGACTTAATATTATTGCCGATTTAACTTTGAAGGCAACAAAATGACATTATTCAATAATACTCAAATACTGTATATGGAAATAGAATACAGTATTAAAATAAAACTCTAGGACACAAAGCAATCTTTAAATATAGGAATATATTGTACAGCAAGTCCTCACTTAACGTCATTTCGTTCAACATCATTTCATCGTAACGTTGATGAGAGACAAAAATTGATTCCCGGCTGGGGTCACTATCTGAGTGGAATTTGCACATTTGTTTTTGAACTGCGTGGTGGGAGGAGCTCCTTAACAATTTTTGTTTTGCAAACATTTATTCCTGATTTAACCCTGTTACAATGAGTGCTAAAGGTGTACTGTGCACCCCTGATGATTATACCAATTAGCTTATGGTAAAACTGGTTTCGTTATACGTAGTTTCACTTAATGTCACAGTTTCCAAGAACCTCTCGATGACATTAACCCTTTACCGGGCACTCCCTGGAAAATGATAATTTCAAAATGTATTTCAAATGAGTGGATAGAGTAACTCAATGTAAGGATAATGAGCCCATATAATTGAAATTCTAAAAAAACTTTTCACGCAATTGCCAATATTCAAGGACCGTCTACAGACGGTCCTGACGTAAAGGGTGTCAAATTCTGAATGTTGCAAATTTGCAATTGTTAATAAAACACCAAATAAGTATTTTTCTATTTTATTATACTAATAGACAATATCAAAAACACAAATGGAACTTGTTTCCAAACATTTTGTATGTATAAAAAATATGAAAGTGAACCAAAGAGCAACATGGACACATTGCAAAGGGATAAAACTTTCAAGTCCCATATTCCTGAATTTCCTGAGAAAAACAATCATTCTTGATCACTAATTGCTACAATGAAAGGCTATGAAGCAATTTCTTTCCTTCTTGATGCATAGATTTACCTTGCATACGGCACACAAAAATGAGGATGTGACATGATTTTTCGTTTTGCTGCAATAATTGCATGTAAATATTCTGCCTTGCACTGGCCAGTGACCTAGCATTTTATCAAACCTATCATTTTGGTCAAACCTCACACTGTCATCAGGCCTTTCTGCACGTTGGTACTGCACTGGAGATGGCAACAGGTCATCTGGTTCTGGATCTGAGTCACTTTCCACCAAAATGCAGAGATATTTGAACTTCTGTTGGAAGGGTTCACAATATAACAATTTCTCATTGATCTGGAATGACAATAAGAATGTTCTGTACACACCCAGACCACTACAGAATTCATATATGCACTAGAAATTTTTATATAAATATTTATTTACTGAAATTTAAAATGTGGCCCTGACGGGCGGGACCGTCTGTACACGGTCCTCTTTTGTTGCACTTTTTTCAATTGCATGGTACACTCATATTATGCATATCTAACTCCTGATATATATCTCAAAATATGCCTAAACTATTCATTTACACACTGGACACAACAATTAGTACTTACCGACATTGTAGAGAGTATAATCACAGTGTATATGAGTGGAACAAGAGCAAAAATTCGGCTCTGGGTGACGTAAAGCGAGAAGTGTTTACATTTTGGTCTCTCAACCAATGGGAAGCGAGCAGATGCCGGTCTCACTTAGCTGGAGCGACTCACAGAAGGCTTGTGATTGGTCAGATATAGAGAATGGGAACCTAGATGGGCTGGGGGAGTAGGATGACACGCGCAAAAACACGTGTTTAGGACCGTCTGTACACGGTCCTGCCCGGTAAAGGGTTAAGTGAGGACTTACTTTATCTAGAAACTTACAGCTGGTCCTTAGGTTTCCGACAACCATAAAAGGGATTCTCGAGGATGGCTGATGCAATTCCTGATTCATCTAGAAGTGGTTTAACCATTAGCATTTTTCTCCTCCAAAACCCCTGAAAGAAAAAAGATCACTATACAAATCCATAGTGTGACATTTACGTAGCTGAACTGAAAACTAATAACAATGAAATGTTTAATTAGTGAAACTGCAGTGATTAATACTACAATGTTTATCTATCCTCAGTATGATAATCCAGTACAGGTCTCCCTCGCTTCATGTGGATTTGTTTTATGCAAATTTTCTAATATGTGATATCCTATTATATCATTACTTTAGTATATATGCAATATATATGGTCACCATATGTGATCCGTACAGTTTGCAAAGCACATTCATGATTCTTATTACAGTGGTACCCCGAGTTTCGTATAGCTCCCAACTCGAATAATTATGTAAGTGTATTATTGTAAGTGCTTTTGTAAGTGTATTTTTGGGGGTCTGAAACGGACTAATCTAATTTACATTATTCCTTATGGGAACAAATTCGTTCGGTAACGGCACTTGAACAGCCTTCTGGAACGAATTATGGCCGAAGCTCGGGGTACCACTGTATTTGTAATTAAGTGTTTATGGCTGACTGAGTTGCCAAGGGCCTGGAACATGTACACAGCTACACTGCTTGGTAATAGCATCTTGAAAAGAATCAGAAAGAAAAAAAACAATTTCACAAAAAATCAGCTTACATGATCTCCAGTGCCTGCCAAGTGCAGGCAGGTAGGCTTCAGGTGAGTGCGCCATACTTTGGGGAACACTAACTGAAAGGTAGCTTTCTCCGACTCTTTAGGCAGAAGACCTGGCAAGTGGTCCACAAATGGGGACATAAACTCTGCTTCCCAAATAATATGATCCCCATTATCAATCTCCTGTTTAAAAAAAAAAATATCAAGATTATAGATGGATCAAAAGCATAATAAGATTTACCACCAACATACGAAGACAATCCTGCTTCAGTTCATAAACCTGAGAAATATATGCAAAATACTCACAGAAACGAAAAGTGTATAAGACAACCTGTGACCGGTTTAAGAGCTTTTTCTACCATCGCAGCCCAGCCTGGGGCCAGGTAAGACCATAAAGGATGGAGTTTGAGACATGGATATATAAAACCTAGACTAAGAATGCATGTACACTATACAGTGGTACCTCTACTTACGAGCAGCTCCCAACTCGAACAACTATGTAAGTGTATTTTTGTAGGTGCATTTGTAAGTGTATTTTTGGGGGTCTGAAATGGATTAATCTAATTTTCATTATTTCTTATGGGAAAAAATTCCTTCGGTATCGGCATTTGAATAGCCATCTGGAACGAATTTTGCTCGTAAGTAGAGGTACCACTGTATAGGAAAAATTAAGTTGAAGGAAAAAAGAGATACACTTATATGTGAGTGATGATTATGTTAGCATGATAAGTGCTGTACAAAAAAAGGCAAAGATAGAAAAACGATCAAGTCAACATGGTCAGTTTGTTTCTCTTCTTATATTAGTAAGAAATGGCTCATGTAAAATAATTTGATTTATCTTGCATCTACTATAACTCCATTCTAGTTACTTATTATTCTGTGTATGCTAGCTCCCTTTCCTTATTTGAAGAACAACATGCTGAATTTGGAAAAGAAAGCCTATTATACCGCTGCAAGGAAAAGGAAAAAGAAGAGAAGTGAAAGTAATACAAACGAGTGAATGGTGTCTCACCAATTTTAATTTAATGATAACCTCAGCACCTGAGCTGAGATTCTTGAGACAGGGAAGTAATGACTGCCTGAATTTTATCATCCCCACTATATTATAGTGACTGTATAATAAAATGAAAGATGGTGAACAATGAAGAGAGTGGAGGGGAAACAGAAAGGAAAGCTCAATCACTAATAAGGAATACATATTTGTGCTGAACTTTGTTGAGGAGTGTTTATGGAAAATATATTTTCTATATATTAATCAAAAATTTCAATAAATGTAGGACACTGCCTTTATGTACGGTGCATAATTAGACGAAGGAAGGAGGGTGTTGCAATATCAAATGAAGAGTTCATTCAAAGAATCTGTATACAGTAAAGTGTTTCACAAAACACAGAGCAGCCTCACCTTCGTTACAGTAATTGGATGATTTTTGTCCACAAGCTGCTGACACGTTTCCCGATTAGAAATTATCTTTCGAAAAGCAAAAAGCCGCCGAAGATTTTCAGGTTTACCCCAGCCACGGACAAAAAATTTAGTTAGGAGAATGCTACGATAGATCTGGTCCACCCGGCTCACCATATTCAATATGCCCACTCCACCATTTACCTGCAATCTGGCAAACACAGGTACAAATAATGTTTTTAGAACAATTTAATAAACTGGACTACTAGTATTTTGCTATACTCCACCTTAAAATCTTAATTATCCTACTGAAAAAGAAAAAGACACCCACAGAGTTATTTATGGTAACCGGATGGTTATTAACGCAAGTTAACCTAATACATATAGCCAAGTGTATAGCTCATTTCCATTGGAGTCCTGACCTAAGATGCACCCTACATCTAACTCCTAGATGCCTATTTGCTGCCATATGAATATGGTCAGCAGATGTAAGGAGGCACGCAACTATGCAATATTCTCAACAATAGTGTTTATTACATGTAAACCAGCAAGAAACCTTTACATGACAATTTCGTAAAAATTCTACTCTGAAATACTTAATTTAGATAAGAGCAATCACCAATCATTTTGATATACTGCCATATTATACTAGTAATTCGATATACTAAACTTGTAGGGGGATCATACAGTGCCAGGAGACTGGGAGATAATTAGGAATGATCTAAGGAAAAAGAAGGTAGTATTACATCTTGGATGAAGAGCTCTTAACCAGTATCAGGGCACATCCTTGAAGGGTTGACATACCAGAAATACCATAGCAGATGGATGTACAGTGGACCCCCGAGTAACGAACAAAATTCATTCCAGAATCCTGCTCAAGTGCCATTACTGAACGAATTTACTCCCTTAAGAAATAATGTCAAGTAGGTTAGTCCATTTCAGACCCTCAAAAATACACTTACAAAAGCACTTACAATATTATACTTACATAATTGTACGATTTTCGGGGTGTTCGTAACTCGGGGGTCCACTGTAATACTGTTGACTGAAGTGACCTCAACTTGGAAAAAATACAAGAGAGGGAAATAACCATTAGCTATATTGAGACCCCAATGGAAAGAGGCCTGTTTGTATTCTTTATTAAAATATGAATTATTAACAATGTCTACCTTAAGTACAATCCATAATGATTGCATGCAAGATGCAAAAAAATATAAATTCTTTATATGAAAAATAAATGTAATGAAGAGTGTAATCAAACTAAACATCAACATAAGACCATTAATAACTAGCTTTAATTAGGCTAAATTTACACAATTATTAGAGACATTGTATAAATACTGTACCTACAATGTTTGCATTAAGCACATAATTATTATAGGCATACAGTAATTATAATTTATGAAGATTTAAAGTAGGATAACAGAACAGATCTACATAGTATGTTTTTTTCCATTGGCACACATTGTGGCTAAAGAAAAGGAAAGCATTATTCAGATTAACCCTGGAGAGTTAATAACCCAGGATAACCCAAGAAAGCCAAGCAGTATGACTTATTTCCATTAGGGTCTTTTTCAGATTATCCCCCAGGATACAACCTACAACAATCAACTAACTCTTATGGGTAATAGGCAACAGGTGTTAGATCTGCCCATACATCCCACCTCACCCATGGCTCAACCTGGTGTTTTCAGTTGAGGGCCAAATGTACTACCACTGCTGTTTCAAATCACTAAAATGCTAACGTTAGGGTCAAGCGATAGTAAAACCAAGGAATCCGGGTTTGGTCCTCACACGAGTGGAAACATTGTGCACATTTTCCTACATTTGCTGCCTTTATTCACCTAGCAGTAAGAAGGTAGCTACATACCTGGGTTTTAGCATTCTTGTGGGTCACATTCTGGGGAAGAGGATGTAAGGCTTCTAATGAATTATAATTGTATTTAGGAGGAAGCAATAAACCCACTGGGGTCATACAGAGCCTGGGGCATGGGAGCCAATCAGATTCAATCCAAGAAGGGAAGGGAAGATCCAAGTCCTTGGATCAAGAGCCCCTCACTGACTTTTAAGGAACCTTTTGAGAGGACCCCAATTTTAATAAACTACACTATTTGGCTACCTTGAGTTAATAAGGTCAAGAGGTCTCTGTAAATGCTCAATGGTGACAAATTTTAAAAAAAAAAAAAAAAAAGTCTTATGGAATGAAAAGAAATATCCAATCCATGACTGAACCATTCAAAAATTAGCTGAAATTTGAGCAAATTTTAACGAATTATGTTTCCTGAGTTAATGGTAGAGATATTATACATCGGCGATTTCGATGCCCAAACCACCCTATTAATTTATTTGAATGCTATTCAATGTTTGGGCTCTAAAAGGATAGCTATTTGTAAACCCCTTTTCATAAAACGTTGGTAACACGAACAGCCTGAATGAAATATTCAAGCTACCCAAAATAGTGTCAAAAATCATGGGCATTTACAAACTGCAGAGAGTCAGATTTCCAAAAAGGATCCACTAATAAACAAGTCAAGAACCTTCCTAGGGATAATGGTAACAGCTCTGTAATCTATAGTAATGATTCAAGGTCCCATGGAATAATTAATTTTGCTTTCCATTTTGGTAATTCTTAAATTTCACAAAAAATATGAAGATTTATTAAAAAATTACACAAAGCCCGCACATAGTAAAAATGGGTAATAAAAATAATATTCAGGAGCAACTTTGCATAAGTGCATGAAATTTGTAGAACTCTGCCAGGTTAAAAATTTTATTGACAGCATAAGGAGTGGGAAGTTACTCCTGACATGTCAAAGCCGTCATACATAGTTCAAGGGGGTACTTTGAGCTACAATTACGAAGGAGAGTGTTATTGTCAAACTAATCAACATTACCTATAACTATAGCCAATATAACTTCCAGTCTATCAAAAATCTGAAAAAGTACAAAATAATACCATACGAAAATAGAACTCAACCTGCCTTTGGGTTCAAAAATAAAGCACGTCATGAATTATTAGACCTCTTTACAGCACTGGAAAAATGGTCCATAGGATTTTATTGACCTAGAAACTCGCACAGAAAACCCATTCCTATCACAAAATTCTAGGTAAACAGCCTTTCATTTTCCTGCTTGATATGAGGCAGTAGAATTAAAGACCATACTCCTCGACTCACATGATACTGAGTGCACGAAGGCGCTGTCTCTTATACATCAATGATCTTCCCAATGTACCACAACACCTGAAACCAATACTCTTTGCTGACGACATGACTTATGTCATCTCCCACCCAAATCTTGAAACGCTCAACACCATTGTTAACGACGAATTACTAAAAATATCTACATGGATGAAAGCCAACAAACTTACACTCAACACTGATAAGACCTTCTATATTATGTTTGGTAACAGAGCAGGTGATGCACAATTAAACATTAAGATCAACAACACTAATATTGCTAAACATAATAAGGGCAAATTCCTGGGCCTTCACCTCGACAGTAACCTGAAATTCAGCACTCATATCCAACACATAACAAAGAAAGTGTCCAAAACTGTGGGGATCCTCTCTAAGATACGTTACTATGTACCACAATCAGCCCTACTCACACTATACGTACTATTCACTCATCTATCCCTACCTCACATATGCCATTTGTGCTTGGGGATCAACAGCAGCAAGACACCTAAAGCCAATACTAACCCAACAAAAAGCCGCAGTAAGAATTATCACGCAATCCAACGCTAGGCAGCACACCCCCCCACTCTTCAAAGACCTAAACTTATTCACTGTTCAGAACATCCACACTTACTACTCTGCAATCTACATTTATAGAACCATAAATACCAACTTTAACCCTAAGCTAAAACACTTTCTTGACAGTTGTGACATGACCCATAGACATAATACCAGACACAAACATCTCTTTGACAATCCCCGTGTCCGACTAAATCTATACAAAAATTCAATGTACATAAAAGGGCCTAAAATCTGGAACTCCCTGCCTGAAAATTCTAGAACTGCAGAAACAACCTCCATTTTCAAAAACACCATAAAAACATCTTATCTCACTTACTGGTAGCTAACCACATGAAAACTACTTTATCTTGCACATATCCACAACAAAATTACACTTATTGATATCTGTGATTCCCCCTTAATTTGCACATGACTGTAACCAAGATTCTAATACAACTATTGCTTCATAATTCTTAAGCTAGTCATAAGTTTGCCTAAGACACTCCAATATAGAAACTGTATCATGCCAAAACGTCACCATTTCCATTAATATATAAACTAATTGTTAAAATTCTTTTGTACTACCTCAATTTTGTAAACCTAGTTAATCACTACAATTACCTAACCTTAATACCAGTATAATCATTGTGTCACTATAGAGTAAGATCTAGTATAAGACTGCCTGAAATGCCTAGGCATACCTAGGCATATTATTGGCCTTCTTGTAATAAATAATTCATAAAATGTATTAATAACATAATATGTAAACCCCACTTTGTAATATTATCAGAAATAAAGTTGATTTGATTTTATTTGATTTGATTATTACTGTGATCCGATCCTCTAATGTTAATATAAATTACTTAGTTTACCTTATTCCTAGTATAACTGCTTTTCACAAAGTTACTTACCTGTTTAAACTTTTAAGGCTTAAATAATGAAAATAAGTCACTTTATCTCTGACTTTTATGGGTTATCTTGGGTAATCTACACATATGCTGCTATGTATGATAATTTATGTAACTATTTATGTGTACCTGAATAAACTTACTTACAGCACCTGGGCAATCGGTGGCATTTAAGGTTTGATCCAAGGAAGAGGAGAGCAGGTCCAATTCCTTAGATCAAGAGCCCTCACCAGCTTCAAGGAACGTTCCTCGAGGGAATAATGGTCCAGGACAGACCGAAATGTCACCTTGGATGCCAATGGAAATAAGTTACTTTTACCTTTTTGTTGGCTTATTCTATGTAATTTACACATATATTATCATGTAAGACAATTTAAATCATCCAAAGATTGTGTAATTATACCTAAATAAACATAGAATAAAACTTACGACGTTTCAGTCAGACCTGGACCATTAACTACTTATTGGTCCAGGCCATTAACTAATTAATGATCCAGGTCAAAGTGAAACGTCATAAGTTTCATTCTCGTATTTGCGGGTTCTTTGCGCATTATTTCAGTCACGGTACTGTACTTGGTAATTCTTTATTCCTGAACCAACTTACTTCCACTAGCTGTGGTGGACGCTGTTACTCTCCTCTTATTATTAATTTACACACTGACAGATATAACCACTCATCCAGTAGTTAGCAACATATCATTCAGTTGCCTGCACTCTTAAAAATAAACACATTATGATTCAATCAGCAGAATATATTACCAAAAAATAAAGGCCAGGGAGCACTCGGTCCAAGTTGTTTACACAAGAGTCTTCTTGGTCTAAAATAATTTGTATTTGTTCTCAGAGCATAAAATAAAGAATAGAAATTATATATACATTATATATATGAGCTACATATAATTTATTAAAAATAGATTATAAAATATATTTTATATATAAGCTATAAATATGATATAATAACATCTTGAAGATATTTATTTGACCCTGTATTCTCTCAGATGTTCAAGTCTGGGGTGGCAACGTTGATACAGTCACGTAGTCTGAATATAATTAAATAAATCTATTATTACCATTCATAACGAGTATTTCGTAACTCCTACCTGAAGTCAAGCCCAAATAATATAATCATACTAGGTTTTATTACCTCAATTGTTCTTGGTTATTTTTAGCATTTATTTTCAAGGGCAGCCTATCACCTACTAAGAGTGCCAACCAGTGCCACTACAGCTCCTTATCACCTCGGTACATGTCTGTTGTTAGGTGCATGGGTGTAAGTAAGGAAGCTTGCCCACTGCTCCACGCACCTGGGATTGAACCCGGGTCCTTCGGTTATAAGCCGAAGGCGCTACCACTGAGCTCCGAGTATATCTTGAGGGAGTTTCGGGGGTCAACGCCCCTGTGGCCAGGTCCATGACCAGGCCTCGTGGTGGATCAGGGCCTGATCAACCAGGCTGTTACTGCTGGCCGCATGCAAACCCACTTACGAACCACAACTTGGGTGGTTGGGAACTGACTTCAGGTGCCTGTCTAGCTCCTTTTTGAAGACAGCCAGGGGTCTATTGGTAATCCCCTTTATGTATGCTGGGAGGCAGTTGAACAGCCTTGGAGTGTCCGTGGTTCGATCCCCGGCAAGGGTGGAAATACTGGGCGTGTCGGCCAGCAGTAACAGCCTGGTTGATCAGGCCCTGATCCACCATGAGGCCTGGTCACAGACCGGGCCGCGGGGGCGTTGACCCCCGGAACTTTCTCCAGGTAAACACCTGTTGTCCCGTTCATTTAGCAAGCAAGTAGGTACCTGGATGTTAGTTGACTGGTGTGGGTCGCATCCTGGGGGACATGAATGAGGCCCCCAATGGAAATAAGACAGACACTCCCTCAATGACGCACTTTCTTGAGTTATCATGGATGGCTAACCCTCCGGGGTTAAAAATCCGAACAAAATCTTATCTCTTATCTCTCACCACCATCACCATTACTACCAACAACATCGTCCATCATCACCAACATCATCATTACTGGTAACATCCTGCCCAACATACCCCTCCACGTTGGTATCCGCAGTAGTTGTAGCCACTACCTGCCCGGCCAGGTCTCTTGAGCGGTATGGGACGGGCATGGAACTCATAATGGAGGGAAATGTGAGGGAGAGTTTGGCGGAGGGTGTGACAGATCTGGTGGAACACAGATAATTGTAAAAGGATGGGAGCATGGTGGTGGGTCACAACTAACGTGAGGGAGATGTTGGGGAAAGTATGTGTGAGTCGATAAAAGGTGGCGAAGGATGAGCTCTAGCTCCTGGCATCTCCGCTCAGTGGGGGGTCTTACCCATGAAGCACAGGAATCCTGGCCCGGAGTGAGGAGGTTCTTGAGGTTTCAAGTCTTGTTCCTCGAATCATAATAATATAATATATAATATCTTTATTTACTACAAGTACATGTACATGGTATACAGGCCTAGCTGGCATCAATGACATACTGCTATATAGAAAGCCCCTTGTTATGCAGAGCATTCGGGCAAATTAGGTCAGTTTTTGTCCTAGGATGCAACCCACACCAGTCGACTAACACCCAGGTACCCATTTTATTGATGAGTGAACACGTCCGATGTTTCCATCCCTTCGCCGGGAATCGAACCCGGATACTCACCGTGTGAAGCGAGAGCTTTTGCTACCAGGCCACGGGGCACCGTCTCCAGCTCTTGGGCCTCCAATCATAACTTAAGGATTTTCTTCATATATTTTCATAACGTAGAACACTTAAAGGTATTTATTTCTAAGGAAGAGCATTAGAGGAGATGGAAGAGGAGGGGATAAAGATACGAATAGAAAGAATGGATAGTAAAGGGAAGGAAGAGTGGACGGAAAAGGAGTAGAGAGAGTGAGAAAGAGAATGAGAGGTAGGGAGAAGAGAGTAGAAAACGAGGAGGTAGCAGAATGAGAAGAAAATAAAGGGGAGGCAAAGTAGAAGTGAGAGACTGAGGAGAAGAGGTAGAAGTAGGAGAGGTGGATAAGAGGGGAGATGGGGAGGGTCACACTAGGCAACTCATGACTATAATTATAACCACCATAATCTATAGAGGATACACCTACGTAGCACCGAGAATAACATCATCTTAGTGAAGCAGAGACGAGGAAGACGTAGAAAGAAGAAGGAGAGTGGGATAAAAAGAGGAAAAAGATCTTGGGGTGAGTATAATACCGAGCACATCTCCTGAGGCACACATCAATCAGATAACTGCTGCAGCATATGGGCGTCTGGCAAACCTAAGAATAGCGTTCCAATACCTCACTAAGGAATCGTTCAAGACTCTGTACACCATATACGTCAGTCCCATACTGGAGTATGCAGCACCAGTTTGGAACCCACACCTGGTCAAGCAGATCAAGAAATTAGAGAAAGTGCAAAGGTTTGCAACAAGACTAGTCCCAGAGCTAAGGGGATTGTCCTACGAAGAAAGGTTAAGGGAAATCGGCCTGACAACACTAAAGAACAGGAGGGTTAGGGGAGACATGATAACGACATATAAAATACTGCGAGGAATAGATAAGGTGGACAGAGACAAGATGTTCCAGAGATGGGACACAGAAACAAGGGGTCACAATTGGAAGTTGAAGACTCCTATGAGTCAAAGGGATGTTAGGAAGTATTTTTTCAGTCATAGAGTTGTCAGGAAGTGGAACAGCCTAGAAAGTGACGTAAAAAATCGGTGCCAGATGATGCTATCGCTTCTTGTACAGATGTTGCCCTGGTAGACAGTAACTGTAAGAATGGAGAAATAAATGATGGTGACCTGAAGGGGGACAGGAGCTCTAGTGGGAAAACAGGTGTAGACAAGGACACACAAAAACCAATGTTACAAACTAGCAATACCACGGTAGATAGTAAACAGGGGAATGCCCAGGGAAATACTAAAGATAAATTACCAGAAACTGATGAAGGCTCCATTGTTAGCACTAGTGCCGAAGATAGAAACGAGACAGGAACACACGCACCAATAGGGAATACAATAGGGAACACAGTCACAAAAAAACAGGGCAAACGGAAACCAGGCCTATGTAAATATTATGCACTTGGTATCTGCAGGCATGGAATATCTGGGAAATCAGATGGGACATGCAATTATGATCATCCCAGAAAATGCCGTGTCCATATGAAAAAAGGAAAATGCAACCTCCCGTCCTGTAACTTTTCCACCCTGAAATGTGCCACTCATCAGTTCAGGAAAGACAGTGCTATAACTTATATTGCCAGGCACACCACCTAAAGGGTACAAGACGACACAGAACATCCAGACCATGGGAAAACCTGGGTAGCCACAGCCACTCCGGAGAGAGAGGTTTTTTTTAGTGCCAGGAAGAAAAAAAAAGCTGGCAGGAAATGACAGAAATCGTACACCAACTGCAATCATTTCTGGAGTGGAATCACAGTCAATGGTCTCCACTCCAACACAACAGATATTAGTGCCAGGAAAAAAAAGACCCCCCCCCATACCACCAATACCACCAATCCAACGACATTCATCTTTGCAAATATACAGGATCTAAAGCCAGCAACGAACAACAAGATACCTTACATCCGTGGACTGCTTACATAGTCAAATGCTAGTTTGCGGCTTTCACAGAGACCCACATAAGAGATCACTTGGACAATGAAATATGGATCCCGGGCTACAACTTATACAGATGTGACAGAGTGAACAGGCAAAAAGGGGGGGTTGGTCTGTATATCACAGAGTCACTTATATGTTCAGAACTACTAAATGCCTCAAATGATGTAGTTGAAGTATTAGCAATAAAGATCGAGAATCAAAACCTGGTCATCGTGGTTGTATACAAGCCTCTGGATGCAACGTCCCAACAATTCCAGGAACAGCTTCTGAAAATTGACCACTGTCTGGAAAATCTTCCAGCTCCTGCCCCCAACATCTTGCTCCTGGGGGATTTCAACCTAAGGCACCTAAAATGGAGAATATTGCAAACAATGTGGTAGCAGAGCTAACACCAGGAGGCAGCTCAGATGAAAACTCGCACACACATGAACTTTTAAATCTTTGCACCAAATTCACCTTAAACCAGCAAATAATAGAGCCTAGAAGATTAGAGAATACGCTGGACCTCATCTTCACCAACAATGATGATCTGATACGAAATGTCATCATATCAAAAACAATATACTCAGATCACAACATAATAGAGGTCCAGACATTTATGCGGGGAGCCTCCCCCAAATCGACAAAATGTGATCAGCCGCGAGGGAGCCTTCTCCAAATTCAACTTCAATAACAAAAACATAAGGTGGGACCAAGTAAACCAAGTCTTAAATTATATAAACTGGGAAGATAGCCTAAGCATCACAGATCCTAACCTATGTCTAGAACAAATTAACTCTGTGGCACTTGAGGTTTGCTCAAGGCAAATTCCCTTAAGGAAAAGGAGGAGAAGATGTAAACTAGAAAGAGAGAGGTGCTCCCAATACAGGCGAAGGCAAAGAATAACAGAGCGTCTACAAGAGGCCAATATATCTGAAATACGTAGGGAGACCCTGGTCAGAGAAATAGCAAACATCGAATTAAAACTAAAGGAATCTTACAGGAACCAAGAAACGCGGGAAGAACTAAAAGCCATAAATGAAATTGAAAGAAACCCAAAGTATTTTTTTCTTATGCCAAATCAAAGTCGAGAACAACATCCAGTATTGGGCCCCTACTTAAACGGGATGGGTCCTACACAGATGACAGCAAGGAAATGAGTGAGTTACTAAAGTCCAGTATGACTCAGTTTTTAGCGAGCCGCTAACCAGACTAAAAGTCGAAGACCTAAATGAATTTTTTATGAGAGTGCCACAGAACTTGGCAGACGCATGCCTATCTGACATTACCCTGATGCCAAATGACTTCGAAAAGGCAATAAATGACATGCCCATGCACTCTGCTTCAGGCCCAGTCTCATGGAACTCCGTGTTCATCAAGAACTGCAAGAAGCCCCTATCACGTGCTTTTAACATCCTATGGAGAGGGAGCATGGACACTGGGGTCGTCCGCAGTTACTAAAAACAACAGACATAGCCCCACTCCACAAAGGGGCAGTAAAGCAATAGCTAAGAACTACAGACCAATAGCGCTAAAGTCCCATATAAAAATCTTTGAAAGGGTTCTAAGAAGCAAGATCACCACTCATCTAGATACCCATCAATTATACAACCCAGGGCAGCATGGGTTTAGAGCAGGTCGCTCCTGTCTGTCCCAACTACTGGACCACTACGACAAGGTTCTGGATGCTCTAGAAGACAAACAGAATGCAGATGTTATATACACAGACTTTGCAAAAGCTTTTGACAAGTGTGACCATGGTGTAATAGCACACAAAATGCGTGAAAAGGAATAACAGGAAAAGTTGGTAGGTGGATCTATAATTTCCTAACAAGTAGAACACAAAGAGTAGTAGTCAACAGAGTAAAGTCTGAGGCGGCTACAGTGAAAAGCTCTGTTCTACAAGGCACAGTACTCGCTCCCATCCTGTTCCTCATCCTCATATCGGACATAGACAGGGATATAAGCCACAGTGCCGTGTCTTCCTTTGCAGATGACACCCGAATCTGTATGACAGTGTCCACCGTTGAAGACACTGCATGACTCCAAGCAGACATAAACCAAATCTTTAAATGGGCTGCAGAAAACAATATGAAGTTCAATGATGAGAAATTTCAATTACTCAGATATGGAAAACGTGAGGAAATTAAAATCTCATCGGAGTACAAAACAAATTCCAACCACACAATAGAGCAAAAAAACTAATGTCAAAGACCTGGGAGTGATCATGTCAGAGGATCTCACCTTCAAGGACCATAACACTGTAGCAATCGCATCTGCTAGAAAAATGACAGGATGGATAATGAGAACCTTCAAAACCAGGGATGCCAATCCCATGTTGACACTTTTCAGGTCGCTTGTTCTATCTAGGCTGGAATATTGCTGCACACTAACTGCATCTTTCAAGGCAGGTGAAATTGCTGACCTAGAAAATGTGCAGAGAATCTTCAAGGCACGCATAACTGCGATAAACCACCTCAATTACTGGGAACGCTTGAAGTTCCTAAACCTGTACTCCCTAGAACGCAGGCGGGAGAGATACATTATTATATACACGTGGAAAATTCTCGAGGGATTAGTACCAAACTTGCACACGAGAGTCACTCCCTATGGAAGCAAAAGACTCGGCAGGCGATGTAACATTCCTCCAATGAAGAGCAGGGGTGCCACTAGCACGTTGAGGGACAACACAATAAGTGTCAGGGGCCCAAGACTGTTCAACTGGCTCCCAGCATACATCAGGGGGATTACCAACAAACCCCTGGCTGTCTTCAAGCAGGCACTGGACAGGCACCTAAAGTCGGTACAGCCAGGCTGTGGTTCGTACGTTGGACTGCGTGCGGCCAGCAGTAACAGCCTGGTTGATCAGGTTCTGATCCAACATGAGGCCTGGTTACAGACCGGGCCGCAGGGGCGTTGACCCCTGGAACTCTCTCCAGGTATACTCCAGTGGAGGCAGGAACCATACATAATTTTAAGACGAGGTTTGATAAAGCTCATGGAGCAGGGAGAGAGAGGACCTAGTAGCAATCAGTGAAGAGGCGGGGCCAGGAACTGTGACTCGACCCCTACAACCACAAATAGGTGAGTACACACGCATTTCATAAGAAGGAACGACGAAGAGAAGGCTGGGAAAAAGGGAAATATAATAGGGGAAAAGGAAATGATGAATGGGTAGGAGGGAGAGAGACAAGTGAACGGAGGGAATAGGAAAGAGGAGATAAAGATAGGAAGAGAGAGAGAAGGTTGGAATCAGAGATGATTGGGATAATAAAGCGATAAAAAGGGAGAGGGAAATAGAGATGATATCAAGTAAGGGGATAAAGGCTATCAAATAAAAATATATATGTATTATTTATCTTAGATGCATCAATAATTTATTCAAAAGCCATAGTTATCCTTCATAGGCATATAAATTTTAAACATAATTATTTTCCTTCTAAGACATATAATTAGTTATCAAACCTGTTAAAATTATTTTCACATATATATATATATATATATATATATATATATATATATATATATATATATATATATATATATATATATATATATATATATATATATATATATATATATATATATATGTCTGATTGGTAAACTGGTCAATTAGCAAGAACTCATCTAAAATTAAGTCCTTTCTAAAATTTTCTCTTATACGTTTAAAGATATTTTTTTTTCATTTATGTTAATGTAAGAATTTATAATTTTGTACCAAGAGAAACATTGAAAACCTACCTAACCTTATTACAACAAGCGCAATTTAATTTAGCCTAACCCAACTAAATATATTTTAGATACGTTAACTGGAGATGGGAAGTACAGTGCCGGCACTCTGAAGGAGGGGTGTTAATGTTGCAGTTTTATAACTGTAGTGTAAAGCACCCTTCTGGCAAGACAGTGATGGAGTGAATGATGATGAAAGTTTTTCTTTTTCGGGCCACCCTGCCTTGGTGGGAATCGGCCGATGTGTTAATAAAAAAAAATATATAATTTAATAATAAACAAACACAATGAAATATATTTTTTTCGTTATGTTCAGAATGATTTTGGCGAAATTATTGCATACACAAATTTTCACTTGTCTTATATGGCAAGATGAGAGTTGCTATTTAAGCCAAAATCGCAAGTTTTACCTAATTATAACCCTATATCCAAGTAGTTAGACTGTTGGGTTTAGTCCTGACTCTTTCTCTTCTACTTCAGCTCTTCCTCTCACAGGCTATTCTTCTTCTGTCCCCACTTCCCCCTCGCCCCTAGTGGGTCCTTACCTGAGAGTCTGAACTAACTAACTTACCTAATCGGCACGACATATATATATATATATATATATATATATATATACATCATCGAGGGGCTGTTTGTCTTATTTCCACTGGGGTCCTCAATCTTGTCCCCTGAGATGCGACCCACACCAGTCAACTAACATCCAGGTACCTATTTGCTGATAGGTGAACAGGACAACGCGTTGAAATGTTTCCATCCCGCCGGGAATCGAACCAGGTCCCTCCGCATGTGAAACGAGAGCTTTGCCAGCAAGGCCACGGGGTAAAGCAGCTGGGATTGATGGGATAAAGATAGAAATGTTAAAAGCAGGTGGAGATATAGTTTTGGAGTGGTTGGTGCTTTTATTATTAAATGTATGGAAGAGAGTAAGGTACCAAGGGATTGGCAGAGAGCATGTATTGTTCCTTTGTATAAAGGCAAAAGGGACAAAAGAGAGTGCAAAAATTATAGGGGAATAAGTCTGTTGAGTATACCTGGTAAAGTGTATAAAGAATAAAGAATAAAGAATAAAGATTTTATTTCTTTGCAAAGGTTACAATGCGTAATTACAATTTTGATTTGTTAAGTACAAAGAAAGCCACTATCATGCCGGGGCATTTCGGGCAGAGTAATTGAAAGAATTAACAGTAAGATGGACAGTAGGATAGCAGCTGAACAAGAAGGCTTTAGGAAGGGGAGGGAGGGTGTAGACCAAGTGTTTACAGTGAAACATATAGGTGAACAGTATTTAAATTAGGAAAGATATTTTTGCAGATTTATGGATTTGG
>WNWK01016722.1:0-44187 GCA_009830355.1 Cherax destructor
TAATCTTGATCAGTTCCAAGTTATAATGTGTTTGCTATTGTACAGACTCACCCAGTACCACCTGTCTGTTCAGTCTATAGAGTCGTATAGTATGCCGAGACGTCATACGATAACATGGCCGAGCTGTCGTATCAGTATCATATGTACACTTGTGTAGTGTACCAGCATTCAGCATTCATCCCACTTATACAGCTGGTCCCTTTGCGTGTGACGTCACGATACCCGCTGACGTCAGAGGCTCAGCGCATCGACGTACAAATATTTCAGCAGAGAGCAACAACAATAATCAGATTGAGATCACACTGAAGTTTCGAAATATTTGTGTATTCATGTGAACTTGTCTCACAGAATATCTCAGGCTGAGGAAGGTGAACACAAGAATCCCTTCATAACATCGAAACAAAGACATTTTGGCAAAATTTACCATGCTAACATAAGTACTAAAACGTCCATTTTTCATTAAGAAAATAATTTAAAAATTAAAAAAAATTAGTAATTTGCAAATATGCAAATTACCACCTACTTAATGTATAGTTAATGAACTCATCCTTCACTGACACAGCCAGCTGTCACAGGGGAGACAATTACATATTTAGAAATACATATAACAAGGAGGTTCATGGCACAAGTTTCCTCTTTTTAATTGTGAAATAATTGCTAATTATACTGAAGCATGATATATATATATATATTAATTCACTGTTAAAAACAGTATACAAATATGGTGAGAGTAAAGCACCTAAATTTCTGGGAATGGTTGAAGTCCCTTGATTTGTATTTCCTGGAACGCAGACAAGGAAGATACATGATTATATACACTTGGAAAATTCTAGAGGGATTAGTACCAAACTTGCACACGAAAATCACTCCCTATGAAAGCAAAAGACTCGGCACGAGATGCAACATTCCCTCAATGAAAAGAAGGGGGGCCACGAGTACACTAAGATACAGCACAATAAGTGTCAGGGGCCCAAGACTGTTCAACTTACCAACAGACCCCTGACTGATCGGCCGGGCTGTGGTTCGTACGTCGGTTTACGTGCGGCCAGCAGTAACAGCCTGGTTGATCAGACCCTTATCCACCACAAGGCCTGGTCTCAGACCGGGGCGCGGGGGCGTTGACCCCCGAAACCCCCTCCGGGTAAACTCCAGGTGGTATATTTCACTAGATTAGAAAATTTATACATTTATAATGTTACCACTCTGTGTTACACATATATTACTACCTACCAAACCATACCACGGGCGGGGTTAGAACCCGCGATCAGAGTCTCAAAACTCCAGACCGTCGCGTTAGCAACTGGGCCAGCTAGCTTCAATGAGATTCATCCAACTAGGAAGGTTAGCATAGGCACCACTGTGTCCACAAATGCAAGTTTTTACAGACGAATCTCCTCTAATTCATTCAGATCAACTCCTTTATATAATCTTCAAGGAGTGAGTGAGTCAGCGCTGATATACAAGGAGAGAATAATGTCACCCGGTGCATATTATACAAGGAGTGAATGTCACTCAGCAGTCATATACAAGGAGTGAGAAATGTCACTCAGCAGTCATATACAAGGAGTGAGAAATGTCACTCAGCAGTCATATACAAGGAGTGAGAAATGTCACTCAGCAGTCATATACAAGGAGTGAGAAATGTCACTCAGCAGTCATATACAAGGAGTGAGAAATGTCACTCAGCAGTCATATACAAGGAGTGAGAAATGTCACTCAGCAGTCATATACAAGGAGTGAGAAATGTCACTCAGCAGTCATATACAAGGAGTGAGAAATGTCACTCAGCAGTCATATACAAGGAGTGAGAAATGTCACTCAGCAGTCATATACAAGGAGTGAGAAATGTCACTAAGCAGTCATATACAAGGAGTGAGAAATGTCACTCAGCAGTCATATATAAGGAGTGAGAAATATCACTCAGCAGTCATATACAAGGAGTGAGAAATGTCACTCAGCAGTCATATACAAGGAGTGAGAAATGTCACTCAGCAGTCATATACAAGGAGTGAGAAATATCACTCAGCAGTCATATACAAGGAGTGAGAAATGTCACTCAGCAGTAATATACAAGGAGTGAGAAATGTCACTCAGAAGTCATATACAAGGAGTGAGAAATGTCACTCAGCAATCATATACAAGGAGTGAGAAATGTCACTCAGCAGTGATATACAAGGAGTGAGAAATGTCACTCAGCAGTGATATACAAGGAGTGAGAAATGTCACTCAGCAATGATATACAAGGAGGGTGAAATGTCACTCAGCAGTGATATACAAGGAGTGAGAAATGTCACTCAGCAGTGATATACAAGGAGTGAGAAATGTCACTCAGCAGTGATATACAACGAGTGAGAAATGTCACTCAGCAGTGATATACAAGGAGTGAGAAATGTCACTCAGCAGTGATATACAAGGAGTGAGAAATGTCACTCAGCAGTGATATACAAGGAGTGAGAAATGTCACTCAGCAGTCATATACAAGGAGTGAGAAATGTCACTCAGCAGTCATATACAAGGAGTGAGAAATGTCACTCAGCAGTCATATACAAGGAGTGAGAAATGTCACTCAGCAGTCATATACAAGGAGTGAGAAATGTCACTCAGCAGTCATATACAAGGAGTGAGAAATGTCACTCAGCAGTGACATACTAGGAGTGAGTAATGCCATTCAGCAGTGACATACTAGGAGTGAGTAATGCCATTCAGCGTTGATATACTAGGAGTATGACAGCCAGCCCTAATATACAAGAATATATTGAAGTATATAACAAGAAGTATTAAGGTAGAGAGTGAGAAGGTCGGCTCTTAACGCCAGCAGCTGCTGCGAAATATTCTGACACAATCTTACTGTGTGGTGGAAAACTGGTCGTTGTGGACAAGACTGTAGCTGTGGTCGTTGTTTACAAGACTGTAGCTGTGGTCGTTGTGGACAAGACTGTAGTTGTGGTCGTTGTGGACAAGACTGTAACTGTGGTCGTTGTGGACAAGACTGTAGCTGTGGTCGTTGTGGACAAGACTGTAGCTGTGGTCGTTGTGGACAAGACTGTAGCTGTGGTCGTTGTGGACAAGACTGTAGCTGTGGTCGTTGTGGACAAGACTGTAGCTGTGGTCGTTGTGGACAAGACTGTAGCTGTGGTCGTTGTGGACAAGACTGTAGCTGTGGTCGTTGTGGACAAGACTGTAGCTGTTGTCGTTGTGGACAAGACTGTAGCTGTGGTCGTTGTGGACAAGACTGTAGCTGTGGTTGTTGTGGACAAGACTGTAGCTGCGGTCGTTGTGGACAAGACTAACTGTGGTAGTTGTGGACAAGACTGTAGCTGTGGTCGTTGTGGACAAGACTGTAGCTGCGGTCGTTGTGGACAAGACTGTAGCTGAGGTAGTTGTGGACAAGACTGTAGCTGTGGTCGTTGTGGACAAGACTGTGGTAGTTGTGGACAAGACTGTAGCTGTGGTCGTTGTGGACAAGATTGTAGCTGTGGACGTTGTGGACAAGACTGTAGCTGTGGTCGTTGTGGACAAGACTGTAGCTGTGGTCGTTGTGGAGAAGACTGTAGCTGTGGTCGTTGTGGACAAGACTGTAGCTGCGGTCGTTGTGGACAAGACTGTAGCTGCGGTAGTTGTGGACAAGACTGTAGCTGTGGTCGTTGTGGACAAGATTGTAGCTGTGGTCGTTGTGGACAAGACTGTAGCTGTGGTCGTTGTGGAGAAGACTGTAGCTGTGGTCGTTGTGGACAAGACTGTAGCTGTGGTCGTTGTGGACAAGACTGTAGCTGTGGTCGTTGTGGACAAGACTGTAGCTGTGGTCGTTGTGGACAAGACTGTAGCTGTGGTCGTTGTGGACAAGACTGTGGTAGTTGTGGACAAGACTGTAGCTGTGGTAGTTGTGGACAAGACTGTAGCTGTGGTCGTTGTGGACAAGACTGTAGCTGTGGTCGTTGTGGACAAGACTGTAGCTGTGGTCGTTGTGGACAAGACTGTAGCTGTGGTCGTTGTGGACAAGACTGTAGCTGCGGTCGTTGTGGACAAGACTGTAGCTGCGGTCGTTGTGGACAAGACTGTAGCTGCGGTCGTTGTGGACAAGACTGTAGCTGTGGTCGTTGTGGACAAGACTGTAACTGTGGTCGTTGTGGACAAGAATGTAGCTGTGGTCGTTGTGGACAAGACTGTAGCTGTGGTTGTTGTGGACAAGACTGTAGCTGTGGTTGTTGTGGACAAGACTGTATCTGTGGTCGTTCTGGACAAGATTGTTATTGTGATCGTTGTGGACAAGACTGTAGCTGTGGTCGTTCTGGACAAGACTTTAACTGTAGTAGTTGTGGACAAGACTTTAACTGTAGTAGTTGTGGACAAGACTGTTGCTGTCGTGATAGTTGTGGACAAGACTGTTGTTGTGGTAGTTGTGGACAAGATTGTTGCTGTGGTCGTTGTGGACAAGATTGTTGCTGTGGTCGTTGTGGACAAGACTGTAGCTGTGGTCGTTGTGGACAAGACTGTAGCTGTGGTCGTTGTGGACAAGACTGTAGCTGTGGTCGTTGTGGACAAGACTGTTGTTGTGGTAGTTGTGGACAAGATTGTTGCTGTGGTCAAGACTGTTGTTGTGATAGTTGTGGACAAGACTGTTGTGGTCGTTGTGAACAAGAATGTAGTTGTGGTCGTTGTGAACAAGAATGTAGCTGTGGTCGTTGTGAACAAGTGTAGCTCTGGTCGTCGCAGTAATTAGCAAGGATCGCTGTGAGATACATGCTGTGTTTACATTAATTAGTGTTGAGGCCTGAGCGAGCAAGACAAGACAACACTCTCACTGTCAGTGTCACAATTAGGCAACCAGCTAACTCTAACTCCCTCTCTCTCTCTCCCTCTCACTCTCTAAATATAATAAACAGCTTATATAATATCAAAATCTTGCTATATAATCTGTGTACGGTAGAATATCTTTAAAAAACTATTCAAATCAATTTTAAACTTTTAGCAATTGTCAAGTTGGGTAGTGTGGGAGAGTCAGCCCTGCCCTGGCAACCAACATTATTTACAAGTGGGGCAGCCAATTTCACACGAATTGGCATTCATGCCTTTCTGCATACATGAAATTTCATATAAATTTTAATAGGTGTCATTCTGTTTTAGGCTAGCTTACGTTAGGTTAACGCATTGTATATTAACACACAAAAAGTGATAATAAAGAAATAAAAAAAGACGGGTCACGTCTAGAAGTGCCGGGAGTTCATCGAAATTTCGTTGGTGCGTTTTCAAACGCACGGAAGAAAAATGTGGAGGACAGGTTGACTGTGGACCATGACAGGTCCTCCCAGCTGCACATTCAACAACATTAACATACTGACACGTGTTTACCTGTGTACAAGCAGACCTCAGCTGTCACATACTACACGACATATAGTTAAAAATCTCATGAATAACTTAGCAGAAAAAAATATATTTTAAATAAAAAATTTAGTTGTGTGGAGTATAAAAGAGTGAATGCGAGTGAAGATTTCTTTGGCGCTGAGGGAGACACTTGAGTTTTATCAAAGACTGACTCGTCAAATTACTGACATGGGAGATCTTTAGCCTTTCACCCGGCCAAGAGGCAGACAGTCTGCTTTTCATAAGATGAAATGAAACGTGGTAAGAAAAACCATCGAGTTTCCACACTGAAATGCCTCCAGAGAGAGAGAGAAAAAAAAGAAAGAGTAAAAATATCCCTTAAGAAATACTTTCCAGCCATCAAGATGACTGAGAATGTTGAACACAGACATTTCCCTTGAAACGTCACCCTAGATAATATCTTTTAAACATTTTTAGCCGAATTGTTTTTTATTCGGGTCATTATCGTATGTTTTTATCAATGTACTTAGAATAAGCGGACATAAATGTTCGAACGCTTATAAACATTTTGTCAGATGGTATCGAAGAAAAACAACGGTGGAGAGCAAGCTTTTATTATGACAATGATAAAAAACTTGCTATACACATTTGCCTTGCTTTCAAAACTTTTCAGATAATATACACTCCTTAGCAGTAACGGAGAACTCGTTATTCTTAACTCGCGTAAAACCTCCCGATATTCTAATCACTTTGCACAGTAACTTTTTTTTATAAGAAACTCTTTGCTTGAGCTCCATATAACACAGCAGATTTACCTTCTCTGTCAGGGGTATCATCATAGCTAACATCTATATAGATAGATAACCCGAGAAATGTTCTGAGCAACATTTAGGTAATGTTTATTATATATTATGATATTCATGGTTCCTATTTTGTAAACAACTATTTCACTCACCTGGTGTCCTGAAGGAGTGGAGGAAATTTCCCTTGATAAATATGTTTACCAAGGTTGCTTCCATCAGAGTTGAATGTTTACCTCACCCTGAAGTTTACCTCACCCTGAAGTTTACCTTAAGACGATTTCAGAGGCCAATACTTTTGCGACTCGGTCCCAGACCAGGCCTCCTAATGGCTGGCCTGATCAACCAGGCAACTGGCGGTCCAGCGTATGCACTACAGCCTAGCTAATCATGAACTAATATGAGGAATTTATTAAGTCCCCTTTTGAAAAAAAAACTTAGGGGTTTGTTGATAATTCTATTTATATTTAGTATCTGAAGGGAGGGTGGTGAAAAGTCTTGGTCCCTTCCAATTATCTATATTATCCGTTAGCATCCCTACTTGTCAGTGGGGGTTTTGTGCATCGTCTGCCTTGCTCTTGCTTTTGTTGGGAGTGATTTCTAGAATTATACATATCTAAATTATGATATATTTTTCTAGTTTACGTTCCATAAAGAACAGTTCAAGAAACTTCAATTTATGTAGTGAAAGTTCTCTACACATTTTCCAGATTTGTATATATAGATGGTTCAGTCTTTATGACAGACTGGAGTACATGGTCTCATATACCTAAAAAAGCACTGGCTACAAAACATAGCAGATCACCTCATAGAACGAAAGAAATATGTGAATGACTTGTGTATAATAATATCGGATGATCCATCATCTAGAGAAAACAATAATGCAAATGCTGCAAAAACTAGAAAATGATATTATTATTTTCACTACTAATACTATAATAATGTGGAGAGTTGAACCCGTAGGGGTCATACAGCGCCTGGGGGACTGAAAGGTATTCGGGTTTAATATTTACATCAATAAAACAATTAAACTACTGGGAAAGCCTCCAATTATTTGGAGTGTACTCTCTGTGGGAAAAAATATAGAGATACCTGATATATAAATGAAAGGTACTTAAGGTCTAGTCCCAAATTTACAAACTACCATAGTGAGAGACATGGGAGGAAGTGTAAAATGGACCCAGTGAAAAGTAGGAGCACCGTGGGAATAGTAAGGGAACACCGTATCAACATCCGTGATCTAAGATTAATCAACTACTAGCTACTAGCAGGCATCAGAAATATTGCTGTACAAGTGTATAAGTCTTCAAGAGGAAATTGGATCTCTACTTCCTCCACGTGCCGGATCAATCAGTGTGTGATGAATCTGCAGGCCTGTGGGCCGTCAACAACAACATCCAGGTTGCCCATTCAATCAACAGTAAGATTGGTACCAGACCGGGCTGCAGGGTGCAGAAACTCTTGAAACCGGTCACAGGTATATCACAAGTAAATAACCACTCATAAACGCAACAGTAATGCGCACGTACAGACGAATTCTGGCCTCAGCTATTACAAATTCACATGTACACAAAGATAATATCCATGTACTGGCGGTGTGCCCATGAGTGTACATGGTGAACATGTACACAAAAATTATATCCAAGCACTAGGATATGTCCATGAGTGTACATGCTGAACACTCAGTTGAAAATGAATTGTATTCACCCACCAATATATAAAAAAATATGCCGGTAGATAGGTAAGCAAGCAAGTAAAGCAGGCGGGCGGGCAGGTAGGCAAGTAGAAGACACCTGGGAGAAAAGTAACTTGCAGATTCTCTAAATGAGAAAACAACAGTAAATGCGACGCAATCTAGTTACAGAAACTTACACACACACATACATCCATACCTGACAGGGAGGCAACAACGAGTCATGGTACGTGACGAGGTATCAGACTGGGCGCCTGTGATGAGCTGGTCCTAGGACCAGTGCTATTTTTGGTATATGTGAATGACATGACGGAAGGGATAGACTCAGAAGAGTCCCTGTTTGCAGATGATGTGAAGTTAATGAGGAGAATTAAATCGGATGAGGGTCAGGCAAAACTACAAAGAGACCTGGACAGGCTGTAAGCTTGGTCCAGCAACTGGCTCCTCGAATTTAACCCCGCCAAATGCAAAGAAGACCCCAGACAGAGTATAGGCTAGGTGGTCAAAGACTGCAAACCTCACTCAAGGAAAAGGATCTTGGGGTGAGTATAATACCTGAGGCGCACATCAATCAAATAACTGCTACAGCATATGGGCGCCTGGCAAACTTGAGAATAGCGTTCCGATACCTCAGTAAGGAATCGTTCAAGACTCTGTACACCGTGTACGTCAGGCTCATACTGGAGTACGCAGCACGAGTTTGGAACCCACACATGGTCAAGCACGTCAAGAAATTAGAGAAAGTGCAAAGGTTTGCAACAAGGCTAGTTCCAGAGCTAAGGGAAATGTCCTACGAAGAAAAGTTAAGGAAAATCGGCTTGACGACGCTGGAGGACAGGAGGGTTAGGGGAGACATGATAACGACATACAAAATACTGCGAGGAATTGAAAAGGTGGACAGAGACTGGATGTTCCAGAGATGGGACACAGAAACAAGGGGTCACAATTGGAAGTTGAAAACTAAGATGAGTCAAAGAAATGTTAGGAAGTATTTCTTTAGTTATAGAATTGTCAGGAAGTGGAATAGTCTGGCAAGCGACGTAGTGGAGGCAGGAACTATACATAATTTTAGGACGAGGTATGGTAAAGCTCATAGAGCAGGGGAGAGAGAGGACCTAGTAGCGATCAGTGAAGAGACGGGGCCAGGAGCTATGTATCGACCCCTGTAACCATAAATAGGTGAGTACACATACACACACACACCTACCTCACACACACACATACACACTGAGTGTCCGTGGTTCAATCTCCTGCACGGGTGGAAACGCTGGGCATGTTTCCTTACACCTGCTGTCCCTGTTCACCTAGCAGTAAGTAGGTACCTGGGTGTTAGCTGACTGTTCTGAGGGGAAAGATTAAGGACCCCAATGGAAATAAGAGATGGTTAACCTTCCCCCGAGTTAAAAATTTCAAATCTTATCTTGAACACAAACACATGTGCACACACTTACACAAATACACACACAAGAACAGGAGCAAACTGTATTACTGAACACTGATTTATCAGAGGCCAAAGCTGGTTTGATCCCCACCCCCAAAAAAAAAAAAAAAAAAAACTGCACTCCATGTTAATTCTCATAGTTGCATACAAAGCGCGACGGTTGGCATACACACACACTCATATAAATGCACAACCTGTAACTAACACACACACACACATACACACGCACCTTCCATTTGACACAACCATCAGTATCAACAACACTTTTTATGGAGCTGACAAATCCTGGATTACACAAGCTCTGCAGCGGATCTGAATAATCCCTGGACAGGTCGTGTGTACTGGGATGAAATGCCTCCATCTGTAAACTTCCACCCGTTTTACACTACTATAATATTAAAAATAAAACAAATGCTCAGTACGCAGCGCGTATCCTCTCCTCACCTCTCACATAATTGAATAGATGAAAATCAGAGAGAAAATTCTAAGTATTGCTTGGAGGTTTCATGTGTCAGGTCAGTTATAATCAGTGAACTGATACATCGTCTTTAACATCTCTCTCCTTATACCTGTCTCTCTGTGTCTATTTTGTCTCCTCCCTTCCTCCCCTCTTATCCTACATCCTCTCTTTCTCCTCCCCCCTTTCCTTTGTTTTTATGCACTCACCGACGCCGAAGGTTGGTTTCTCTTGCCTATTCATCTATCACGTAACTTTTAAAATTATGTATGGTGTCAGCCTTCACTACCTCCTCTCTCAGTGTGTACATACCTGTTTCTTTTAGCGTGAGTTAATTAATACTCAGCTCTCAGGGCTCGCCTCTCTCACTTGTTAGTTCTTCTTTAACACTTTGGGTTATTTCATAATTTTTCAACTAGCAACGTAGTATGCCTAGAATACCCGGCTCTCTAGCACGTGACACTTGTGTATTAAGCTTACATCTGTGACTACGATGGATCTCATAATAACCCTCACGTAGGAGACTGAAACTTATGACCAAGGTTCAGTCCGACTCGGATCATTAACTAGTCACACACAGGTATTGTTCCTTTTATTCTTGATGCATCTTTTCTCCGCTGTTGAGAGAGTCACCTTCCCTAGTCTCTCTTCGTAGACCAAGTCTTTCATGGTAGCCCAAGTCTTCCCTGGTAACCCAAGTCTTCCCTGGTAGCCTAAGTCTTCCCTGGCAGCCCAAGTCTTCCCTGGTAACTCTTGTCTTTCAAAGTAGTTTTGTCTTTCCTAGTAGCTCTCGTCTTTACTAAAAGCTCTTGTCTTTACTGGTAGCTCTTGTCTTTCCTAGTAGCTCTTGTCTTTCCTGGTAGTTCTCGTCTTTCCTGGTAGTTCTTGTGTTTTCTAGTAGCTCTTGTGTTTCCTACTAGCTCTTGTCTTTTCTAGTAGCTCTTGTCTTTCCTGGTAGTTCTTGTCTTCCCTAGTAAGTCTTGTTTTTCCTGGTAGATCGTCTTTCACAAGAACTACTAGGAAAGACAAGAACACAGAACACTTGGGGCTTAAACTCATGTATACATATTTTTTCACTAAGTGAGGGTTCCATGCTGGTACTGGATACTCTTAAATATATTGTTTGTACAATGCTTAATTATCCTGAGAGCTGCCAGTTTTGTATATTATATTCTTAGGGAAGCTCTAAACCCATAAAGGTCACAGGGGATGGGAGATAATCAGGTCTGATCCAGTTTCTTGGATCAAGAGTCCTTAACCAGCATCAAGGCACCTCCGATGAAAGGTCGTTTCATATGTTGGCGATGTTAATAAATTGGTGTGCCACAGGAGATAGGTTCGTTGGTGTGAATACGTGGTTAAAAATTAATTCCACTAAGCAGTTGCTGGATCACTCTCGCAGTTCATTTAAGACATCTTATAGTTTAATGTATTATCCTGTGCTCGTATTCTCATTAACTTGGCATCTGCAAACGTCGACATGCAGGATTCTAACACTCGGGTACAGAATAAGTACAGATCAACAATACAAAAGTCGGTAGAAAATAAATGATTCAGAGTCCAATGTATTTAATCTCATTCCCACTCTTACAAACTAAAAAAAAATATAAAATAATTGACAATAAAATGTCTTAAAATCTTTGTGAAATAAACTGAGATAATATGTTAGTTGCTTATTGTTGGGAGGGAAGAAGATATCTCAGAGTGTATCATTATATCAGTGTGCTCAAACTCAAAATACATTTTACACAATTGTTTTTTAACCAATCTCTATTTAACCAATTTCTATTCGAAAAGGCTAAAGATCATTAAAATCTCCTACTAAGTCAAAAATAAATCTTTCTGATGTACAGTGGTAGCAAATAAAATGTCAGATTACATCAGCAACTGCTATACTGCAACAATATAGCAGAAACTACTGTACTACAGCAGGCGTTTTCATACTATAACAGGAATTACTACACTATAGCAGGAATTGCTACACTACAGTAGAAACTGCTATACTATAACATGAGCTGCTATGTTTATAAATGCTTAAAATAAATTAACCCAGGACCCAGGAAAGTGACGCTCGCTCATCAACGTTGCTGGGAAGGGAGCACCCGGATGGACCCCTAATTATCATCAAATAATCTGGGATAATCATCCAATATAATTACCTGGCAAATAATTAGAGCAATTATCCAATTAAACTCCAGCTATTAGATACGCATATGAGATCAATATCATGATGAATTATGGTTTTAATTAAGAAGTTAACAAGTTGGTGCAGTGTGAGATAATGAGAGAGGAAAGAGCAGGTGGTCAAGGGGTCTTATGTCACTATTGTGGCTTTATCAAAGGGGACTGCAAGATCACAAAGTATAATTAACTGTAATGGAGAAAAGATGTGCGGGTTTAATCAGGGTGGGTCATTCAAATATATTAACACGTACTCCTAGTGTACGGTTCTAATCTTTCATTGCTTATATTTCTACATATTCTCCTTATATTGTTCTTTTCTGTGCTCACTTTCATCCTCCTTTTATACAGTCCACCAAATTCTTCTACTAACTTCTTCAGCTCCTCATCTGAATGTTTCAAGAGCGCTGTGTCATATGCAAACATCAACTGTGATAACTCCAAGTTTATATCACAATTATAATCTGCTAGGACCAAACCTTTTCTTTTACAGCCTCGTCTATAAACTGAAACAAATACATTGGCATCCCACACCCTTATCTAAGACTAACTCGCTAGAAAAGATTCCTTTGCTCTCCACACCCTGACCTGATCCTCACTCTCATTATAAAATCACTTCATAGCTTTCAAAAGTATTTTATTACATACATTTGTAGACCTAAACACATTATACTCTTCTTTCATCATGTTTGCTCTATCCATATTATTCATAGAAATGATATATATATATATATTTTTTCAACAAGTCGGCCGTCTCCCACCGAGGCAGGGTAACCCAAAAAGAAAGAAAATCCCCAAAAGAAAATACTTTAATCATTCAACACTTTCACCTCACTCATACATAATCACTGTCTTTGCAGAGGCGCTCAGATACGACAGCTGAGAATAAGTCCCTCCCAGCTGTCACTATCCCAGACCCCTCCTTTAAAGTGCAGGCATTGTACTTCCCATTTCCAGGACTCAAGTCAAACTAAATAAATTAACTGGTTTCCCTGAATCCCTTCACAAAATATTACCCTACTCACACTCCAACAGCTCGTCAGGTCCCAAAAACCATTCGTCTCCATTCACTCCTATCTAACACGCTCACACATGCTTGCTGGAAGTCCAAGCCCCTAGCCCACAAAACCTCCTTTACCCCCCCCCTCCAACCTTTTCGAGGACGACCCCTACCCCGCCTTCCTTCCCCTACAGATTTATACGCTCTCCAAGTCATTCTACTTTGATTTGATCCATTCTCTCTAAATGACCAAACCACCTCAACAACCCCTCTTCAGCCCTCTGACAAATACTTTTAGTAACTCCACACCTCCTCCTAATTTCCACACTCCGAATTTTCTGCATAATATTTACACCACACATTGCCCTTAGACAGGACATCTCCACTGCCTCCAGCCGCCTCCTCGCTGCAGCATTTGCAACCCATGCTTCACACCCATATAAGAGTGTTGGTACCACTATACTTTCGTACATTCCCTTCTTTGCTTCCATGGATAACGTTTTTTGCCTCCACAGATACCTCAACACACCACTCACCTTTTTTCCTTCATCAATTCTATGGTTAACCTCATCCTTCATAAACCCATCTGCTGACAAGTCAACTCCCAAATATCTGAAAACATTCACTTCTTCCATAATCACTCTTTCCAATGTGATATCCAATTTTTCTTTATTTAAATCGTTTGATACCCTCATCACCTTACTCTTATCTATGTTCACTTTCAACTTTCTACCTTTACACACCCTCCCAAACTCGTCCACTAACCTTTGCAACTTTTCTTTAGAATCTCCCATAAGTACAGCATCATCAGCAAAAAGTAACTGAGTCAACTCCCAATTTGCATTTAATTCCCATAATTTAATCCCACCCCTCATTTAAAATTAAGTCCTTTCTAAAATTTCTCTTACACGTTTAAAGATATTTTTTTTCATTTATGTTAATGTAAAAATTTAATAATTTTGTACCAAAAGAACCTTAGAAAACTTACCTAACTTACCTATAACAAGCGCAATTTAATTTAGCCTAATCCAACTAAATATAGTTTAGATAAGTTTACAATAATTTAATAATAAACAAACATAATGAAATATATTTTTTTCGTTACGTTCAGAATGATTTTTGCAAAATTATTGCATACACAAATTTTCGCTTGCCTTATTCGCCAAGAAGAGAGTTGCTATTTAAGCCAAAATCTCAAGAGTTTCCCAGACAATTACAAAGAATCACCCGTCCTCAAAACTGAACAAAAAATACTCTATATTCTAACGATTTAAACATAAAATAAACACAAATAGTGTTATAAAAACAACAGACATGATTTACACACACTTGACATAATTAATATGTACTTGTGTTAGTTATTGTTCAGCGAAAGGCCTTTGACACTTAATAATAACAAGCTTCTCAAACATATGCAATATATATTTTATCCCGTTATAACTAGGTAACAGACACCAACACTTCAATGACATCTTCACTATCATCCAGTGTAACAGAAGAGGCTGTTCAAACATCAGCAACCTGGCCCTCTCTGAGCCATCATTTGTATCAGTGGCCTCCTTTCAAGGGGGTGCCTAGAATCCAAGGAATTGGAGCTGACATTCCCTTGGCTCGCACCTTAATAACTCCTATTGGCCGGACTCTGTATATTTTTTTATGGGTTTATCGCTTCTCAATGAATATAATACCAGTGTTCAGGTAAATGTCAATAAACTTACTTTAATACTATTTGCCAAGAACACCACTTCTGATTCATCAAAGACAGGTATTACCGCCTTAAACCACCTAGTAAATCATGTTCATAAAGTGTCCACTTGGATGATAACTAACAAACTCACACTTAATACAGAATATACTTACAGTATAATAACTGAAAATAAACCAAACATATACAAGTTAGAACAAATGATAACGAAATTGAAAAAGTCCTGAAAACAATATGATAAAATTACTTTTATTCAGAACATATGAAAGCACGCAAAACAGTAGATATATTTCAAGAAATTCGCGGTGTAGCTTCGTGAGCCCTATCATAAAAAAAAAATCTTAAAATTGTGCATGGATCCTGCCTCATTCGCTTCGCTGGTCAGGTCGATCTACTTCCTCACCACTGTGGCTTGAGAAATATCCAGTTCTCCCCTCTTGTACATGTTTACCCCCTCTCGAACAGCTAGGATTATATCTTATCACGTCCTCTCAGTGTTTTGTATACTGCTATCATATTTTCCCTTGATCCTCTTGTCTTCTAATGTCATCAGGATTAGCTCCATTTTTCTCTCATAGTTGATACTCCATAGCTCTGGGACTAATCTTGTTGCAATCCTCTAATTATTTTTCCAGTTTAATCATGTGTGGGTAGTGTCACATACTCGCATATAGCGCGTGTATGATTCTTTGATGAGGTTCCTGAAAGCTAGTCTTAGATTTGCCAGACTCAGATTTGCTAAGGAAGTTAGTTACCTAGTTGATTTCATTACAATACATATTCATGAAGGGAGGGAGATGACTAAACCCATCAGGGTCATAGAGCGCCTGGGGATACGGGAGGAAAACAGGTTCCATTAAAGAAAACGGAATATAGGCCCAATTCCTTGGCTTCTGGTGATATACTCAGCACTCGATCCTATACTCCGTTTCTGGTCTTTTTTGTCCTCCCCAGTCTTCGTAACTTTGAATTTGTGGGGTTGTTAGATCAGTCTCTGCAACCATTCCTTGTCCTCTCCATCTGTTATTTTCCTCATTAATTTCACATATGAGAACGGAGATACATTAGATAATCTCCCCCAGCGTGTCGATCACAACACAGCAAAAGTACAGGTTCCGATACTGACCCCTGTGGAACCTCACTTTGTCACAATGGCACTTTCTGACACCTTTTCCTGAATAATCACTGTTTCCTTCCAGTTAGTTATTCCCTGATGTTCATCTAGCTTTTGCCTCTTGTCTGGTACTATGTCAAAAGCCTTCTTGCCTCTATTCTGTTATGTCTTAGAACTGAAGTAGGTTTGTTAGACAGGATTTATCATCTCTAAAACAGTACTGGTTGTTGTTTATGAGTCCGCCCTTTACCAAGTGCTCCACTACTCCTTTCTTGACAATCCTCTCCCTAAATTTACATACTAAGCATGTCAATGACACTGGCCTGTAGTTTAATGCTACTTCTCTGTTCCCTTAATTATTGGGGCTACGCTTGCTGCCTTCCACATCTCTGGCAGTTGCCCTGTATTAACTAACATACCGAAAATTTTACCTAGTGGTATACACAATGCTCCTGCCCTCTCTTTCAGGACCCATGGTAAGATATCTGGTTCACTGACTTTAAGGAATCTAACTCACTCGGTAATTTCTTCACCTCTCCTGCTGTGTGTACCGTGTCTGGTACTCAGTGGTCTACCCTCTTTTACTTTTGACTCTCTGGTTATGTCCCTATTTCCTCTGAGAATACCTCATTAAATCTCTTCAGTTCCTCACAGACTTCCTGGTTATTTCTTGTGAGCTCCTCTCCTTATTCAGTCTTATTGCATTTTCCTTTACTATCGTTTTCCTTTTAATGTGAATGAATAGCAACTGTGATTCATAATTCGTTTTCTGTTATATCATTCTCAAATTGCCGCTAAAGACAGTACCTGTACGGCCAGTAATTGATCAGGCCCTGATCCATCGGGAGGCCTGGTTAAGGACTGGGCCACGGGGGCGTTGACCGTCGGAACGACTTCCAGGTAGGTAAGCCTTTTGTGCGTGATCGTTTTTAACTCTTCTGCTTGCTTCTCTGTTGTTTTTTACGCTCTTGCAATTTTGGCATTTGCTCCTCTCCATTGCTTCATATTCCATCATTTCATCTATTGTCTTTCTTCCCAGTTCTCTTTTCCACTGAACTACAGTCAGGAATTCACTCTTACAACTGTAATCTTGTCTTTTGAAGCCTGGTTTCTTCGTTCTACAAGGAACTCAGCCAGGGTTTTTCAAATTTTAGTTCACTTGTTTTGGGTGAATACTAACAGTGGCACTCCTTCCCTTTCTGTTTCCTCAACATTTATCTGAATTTGATATCAGGCTCGGAAAATTGCATCTGTTATCCATTTCTGTGAGTTTTGTATCTGAGTCCTATGATGTCTGGAGATACCTTTGCTTTTTGCTCGTTCCATCTGCCACTCTTGTTTGTTATTCCATCTGCATTTATGTTCCACACTTTCAGTTTTCTTTATCTCACTGTGTTCTGCTCTTCAATGTTCTGATTTCCTTATCTTTGCTTATGGGTCAAGGAAGCAGGAGGATGCATAAAGGGAGGAGGGGTAAGGGGTTAGGGTGAGAGGTGCTTGTGAGAAAGGTTCTTGTAATGGAAGGCATCAGGATTATGGGTGTAGGTGAGGGAATATGGGGGGTAAGGGTGCAGTTTTTCAAGTTATTGTCTTCAAGTGGGCAACCACTCCTAAAACCTAAGTCAATTTCTTACACTCTTGTTTTAAGCTAATTTCTCTCTTCACGTTATTTAGGTTAGGTTAGATTGGCGTCAGTGATATTTTGTTTTTTTAGAGTGCGAACAGACAAACGCAGTTAAGATAATCACCGTTTCACTTCACTGTCAAAGTCACACATCTGACTATCTTTACCGCAATGAAATATTTTGCTTAGGAAGATGGGTTGGGGTTGGAAGGGAGGTGAGGGCTCGAGAAGGCTTTGTTTGAGGCTTTGACTGGTGTAACTCTAGAGGCTGAGACTGCAAACCTGTTATTGCCTTCCCTAAGTCACAGCACCGCAACATCCTTCCCCGATGACACTAGAATCTCTAATGAGAGCGGCCTCCGTCGAAGACACAATAAACATTCAAGTAGATATAAGAAATTCCTGTTATTCCTATAATACCTGAGTGAATCTTATTTTTAAGTTTATTGGGCTTATTATTCGTGCATCTTTTCGTTATTTTTTTTCTTTGTGTAATGAAAGTGTGCGCATTTATTTTTTATCTTCCTAAACAGGAGAAGTAAACCCACCCAAGTTCCCTGACAATGAGTGCGTGCGTGTTTGTGTGCGTGTCTATTTATACAAGTGTGTCAGAGAGTGTGTGAGCGTGTGGGTGTACATGCATGCACACATTTGCAAACACACACACATTAGATAACAGGAATAAGGTGTAAGAGTAGGTAGTGTGCGCTACAAACTAAATATTGAAGACGGGACACCACCGGTGCTCCTGTAATCACAAATAGGTAATCACACACATGTGGTGATGGATCTCCGAATATTACATCACAGGTATTGACAAGGTGAACAGAGACAGAATTGTTGAAAGGTGTGTGACCAGGACGAGAGGGAACGGAGACAAGACAATGAGGAATAGAGGGGCAGGGGCAAGACGAGGAGAGACAGGGGCAGGCACAAGACGAGGGGAGACAGAGGGGCAGGCACAAGACGAGGGGAGACAGAGGGGCAGGCACAAGACGAGGAGAGACAGAGGGGCAGGCACAAGACGAGGAGAGACAGAGGGGCAGGCACAAGACGAGGAGAGACAGAGGGGCAGGCACAAGACGAGGAGAGACAGAGGAGCAGGCACAAGACGAGGAGAGACAGAGGAGCAGGCACAAGACGAGGAGAGACAGAGGAGCAGGCACAAGACGAGGAGAGACAGAGGGGCAGGCACAAGACGAGGAGAGACAGAGGAGCAGGCACAAGACGAGGAGAGACAGAGGGGCAGGCACAAGACGAGGAGAGACAGAGGAGCAGGCACAAGACGAGGAGAGACAGAGGGGCAGGCACAAGACGAGGAGAGACAGAGGAGCAGGCACAAGACGAGGAGAGACAGAGGAGCAGGCACAAGACGAGGAGAGACAGAGGGGCACGCACAAGACGAGGAGAGACAGAGGAGCAGGCACAAGACGAGGAGAGACAGAGGAGCAGGCGCAAGACGAGGAGAGACAGAGGAGCAGGCACAAGACGAGGAGAGACAGAGGAGCAGGCACAAGACGAGGAGAGACAGAGGGGCAGGCACAAGACGAGGAGAGACAGAGGGGCAGGCGCAAGACGAGGAGAGACAGAGGGGCAGGCACAAGACGAGGAGAGACAGAGGGGCAGGGACAAGACGAGGAGAGACAGAGGGGCAGGCACAAGACGAGGAGAGACAGAGGGGCAGGAGCAAGACGAGGAGAGACAGAGGGGCAGGCACAAGACGAGGAGAGACAGAGGGGCAGGCACAAGACGAGGAGAGACAGAGGGCAGGCACAAGACGAGGAGAGACAGAGGGGCAGGCACAAGACGAGGAGAGACAGAGGGGCAGGCACAAGACGAGGAGAGACAGAGGGGCAGGCACAAGACGAGGAGAGACAGAGGGGCAGGCACAAGACGAGGAGAGACAGAGGGGCAGGGGAAGATGAATAACAGAGGGGAGGAGGCAAGATGAGGAGGAACGTAGAGGGGAGGGGGAAGACGAGGAGGGACATAGAGGGAGGGGGCAAGATAAGGAGGAACACAGAGCGGAGGGGCAAGACGAGGAGTAACAAAGAGGGGAGGGGCAAGACGAGGAGTAACATGAGGGGAGGGGGCAAGATAAGGAGGAACACAGAGCGGAGGGGGCAAGACGAGGAGTAACAAAGAGGGAGGGGGCAAGACGAGGAGTAACATAGAGGGGAGGGGGCAAGACGAGGAGTAACATAGAGGAGAGGGGAAAGACGAGGAGTAACATAGAGGGAGGGGTCAAGACGAGGAGTAACATAGAGGGAGGGGGCAAGACGAGGAGTAACAAAGAGGGGAGGGGGCAAGACGAGGAGTAACATAGAGGGAGGGGGCAAGACGAGTAACATAGAGGGAGGGGCAAGATGAGAAGTAACATAGCGGGGAGGGAGCAAGACGAGGAGTAACATAGAGGGAGGGGGCAAGACGAGGAGTAACATAGAGGGGAGGGGGCAAGACGAGGAGTAACATAGAGGGAGGGGGCAAGACGAGGAGTAACATAGAGGGAGGGGGCAAGACGAGGAGTAACATAGAGGGGAGGGGCAAGACGAGGAGTAACAAAGAGGGAGGGGCAAGACGAGGAGTAACATAGAGGGGAGGGGGCAAGACGAGGAGTAACATAGAGGGAGGGGCAAGACGAGGAGTAACATAGAGGGAGGGGGCAAGACGAGGAGGGACATAGAGGGGAGGGGGAAAGACGAAGAGTAACATAGAGGGAGGGGCAAGACGAGGAGGAACATAGAGGGGAGGGGGCAAGACGAGGAGTAACATAGAGGGGAGGGGGCAAGACGAGGAGTAACATAGAGGGGAGGGGGCAAGACGAGGAGGGACATAGAGAGGGGGCAAGACGAGGAGTAACATAGAGGGGAGGGGGCAAGACGAGAAGTAACATAGAGGGGAGGGGGCAAGACGAAGAGTAACATAGAGGGGAGTGGCCAAGACGAGGAGGAACAGAGAGACTAGGGAACCAATAATAGGGGACTTAGAGGAAGGTGAAGGTGAGGGTAGGACGATGGGACACACGGGTGGGGCCAGGAAGAGGTTGAGCAAGGACGAGGGGATCAGGCAGCCAGTGAGGGGACTGCACTAGGGGAAGAAGTATTGAAAGCGAATTCCATTGATGAATTCAAATGTAAACACAGAACCAGATCCCCAGGGGTTTGGGGGGCGGAAATCACACCGGTTGAGTAATGCTTTAAGTGGCCTGCCCAGGAGCTGAAGCCTGTTTCGTATGCGTACTCACCTATTTGTGGTTGCAGGGGTCTATTCATAGCTCCTGACCCGCTTCTTCGCTTGTCGCTACTAGGTCCACTCCTTCCCTTCTCCATGAGCTTTATTGAACCTCTTGTTAAAGCTATGTATGGATCCTGCCTCCACTACACCACTCTCTAGATTGTTCTACTTCCTGACAACTCTATGACTGAAGAAATACTTCCTAACATCCCTGTGACCCATCTGAGTTTCCAACTTAAAGCTGTGACACACTGTTGCTGTGTCCCATCTCTGAAACATTCTGTCCCTATCCACCTTGTCAATTTCTCTCAGTATTTTATATGTCGTTATCATGTCCCCCCATCCGTCCTGTCCTTCACTGTCGTCAGGTTGATTTCCCTTAGCCTTTCCTCGTAGGGCATATTCCTTATCTCTGGGACTAGTTTTGTTGCCAACCTTTGCATTTTCTCTAATTTCTTGACGTATTTGACAAGGTGCGGGTTCCATACTGGTACTGAATACTCCAATATGGGCCTGACGTGTGTGTGTGTGTGTACTCGCCTGTTTGGGGTTTCAGGGGTCGATTCACAGCTCCTGGCCCCGCCTCTTCGCTGATCGCTACTAGGTCCACTCTCTCCCTGCTCTAAGAGCAATATCATACCTCATCTTAAAACTATGTATGGATCCTGTCTCCACTACATCACTCTACAGATTGTTCCACTTCCTGACACCTCTGACTGAAGAAATATTTCCTAACATCCCAGTGACTCATCTGAGTTTTCAACTTCCAGTTGTGGCCCCTTACTACTGTGTCCCATCTCTGAAGCAGTCTGTTCCTTTCCACTTGGTCATTTCCTCTCAGTATTTAATACGTCATTATCATGTCCCCTATCCTCCAGTGTCGTCACCTTGATTTCCCTTAGCCTCTCCTCATTGAACATACCCTTTAGCTCCGGGACTAAATCTTGTTGCCAACCTTTGCACTTTCTCAAATTTCTTGACGTGCTTGACCAGGTAGGGATTCCATACTGGTGTTGCATACACCAATAAGGGCCTAACATACACGGTCTACAGTGTCTTGAATTACTCCTTACCTAGGTGTTGAAACGCTATTCCTAGGTTTGTCAGGCGCCCATATGATGCAGCAGTTATATGGTTGATGTGCGCCTCAGGAGATGTGCTCGGTATGATACCCCAAGATCCTTTTCCACGAGATTTGCAGCCTTTGACCCCCCTCCCCCAGCAACAATTCTGAATCTATCTCTTCCGCGCGCGCGTATGTATGTGTGTGCGTGCGTGCGTGGCAGTATGTGCGAACACCGGATATGAAAGAGTGGGTAATTAAGGCACACAGGAAGCCACGCAATATAGTTGCAGGAGCAAATACATCATGATAGGTGGCGAGAACACACATACACACCATGCACGCACACTCCCATACGCAAACACAACTTACACAATACACACACACACACACACTTTGTGAATAAATGGTTAAAAAAAACCGACAAGATGATAAATGAGACATTCGTGGGTATCTTTACTCTGGAAACGTTTCGCCAACCAGTGGCTTCTTCAGTCCGATGCAGAGAAAGGTGGAAGATGAGGAGTAGTTTGAGGTAATAACCAGTAGCTGAGCCTGGAGTTGATGTGTTCAGTCCATCAATCTTGATAAAAGTGTAGTTAGTATATTAGGTTAGGTTAGGTAAGATTTGTCAGGAAACGGGACAAGTGTTTCCTGACGCGGGTCTTAGCCATAAGATGACCCGCCGCTGGAGCTTTAGTAGTTCGTGTCTATAGGTTAGAGAAGTTTAGAAGAAATACCTGCATCAAGATCCCAGTATGTTGCTTGATGCAGGTATTTCTTCTTTAACTCGTCTAACCTATAGACACGAACTACTTCCACTAGTGGTTTTGTCCACTAGTGACCCCCGCCTGTCACTGCTCCATCTCATGTCACCAGTATATAAGTTTCATCTTCGTGAATATGCTGCACTAGATAAATGTGGTTATATTCATAACCATAATTTTTAAAGGGTGGACCAGTAAGCCAGCAGAAGGCCTCGGTCAGATGTCCAAAAGTTCCAGCGGCGGGTCATCTTATGGCTAAGACCCGCGTCAGGAAACACTTGTCCCGTTTCCTGACAAATCTTACCTAACCTAACCTAATATACTAACTACACTTTTATCAAGATTGATGGACTGAACACATCAACTCCAGGCTCAGCTACTGATCATTACCTCAAACTCCTCCTCATCTTCCACCTTTCTCTGCATCGGACTGAAGAAGCCACTGGTTGGCGAAACGTTTCCAGAATAAAGGTACCCAAATGTTGCAAGTGTTTGTCATCACCAAAACACACACGCACACAAACCATTCACAACAAGCCAATTTCTATGGACAAGCATTTTTGACAACTGGTAACTAAAACACACACACATGCAAATACACACATACACACGCAAACACACACATACATGCAGACACATTCAACTAACACACACACACATACACATACATCCCACTCAAAAACAATAACAACAACAACAACAACAACAACAACAACAACAACCCAAAGGTCAAGTGTTTATTGACAAGTGCCTTTGACAATTAGTAACCAACTAACACACACGCACACCATACAGATCAACTGTCTTATCGACAAGTGCCTTTTGACAAAATAGTAACTAATACATTGGACCCAGGAGTGGTTGCTCTCTCGGCCCTCCCCAACATCGCCTGCTGCTAGGCAGCTTCCTTGGCCCTCCCTGGAAAAGACCCGGGCCGGGACGAGACTCGCGAACCTAGAAGAACACACACACACACTCACTTGGACTGCAAAGGAAGAACAGGCAAAAATGACAGGGTATGTTCTACACTGGATCAAAAAATACCTTATGGGAAAGAGACAGTGACTTCGAGAATATTTGTCAGAATGGGAAAGTGTAAGTGAGGTTCCTCAAGGATCGGTATCAGTGCTGTTTCTGGTAGATGAGAATCACATACCAGAATACAGTCAAATAAATGAGAACAAAAACTGATGCGAACAAGGAACAGCTACAAAAGAACCTGAACAATCTGCAAGATTGTTCAGACAAGTGGCTACTGCAGTTCGACCTCGGCATATCCATGGTAATGAAAACTGGGAAAGGAGTAAGAAGACCGGAAACTGAAGGTGACTGCATGGGTCATGGCAGTTATTTTTTGAAGAATAGGACATATGTGCAACAGTTGGGTATTTTTATTGTTGACTGAAACGTTTCGCCTAAACAGTAGGCTTCTTTAGTCAAATACAGAGGAAGCAGGCGTAGCAGCAAAGTAATGATGATGTAATCAGTCCATCTACATTGAAAGAATAGTTTTTGAGGTGGTCAGTTCCTCAGCCTGGAGAAGTGCTCAGCTCCACAGTCTGGAACATTGTGAAGCTGCATAAGAACGGAGTCTTAAATACTGCCGAAGGTGAGGCGTGAAGGTATCGATGACGTAGCAGCATATGGGGACCATTAGTAGAAGTAAAAGGGTAAGACATGCGTCTTATTCTTCAACTTGTCGGTATTACAAACTATTTTCAACATACTTGTCTGACACATCAACATAATGGTATCTTGGTACAGAGAACATCTTCCACAACTTTATTGCTTAACTTCTAGTTTTGAGTGAGAAGGTTGGAATAAAAAGGAACTTGCTTAGTAGGGACCAGTAGGCCCGCTGCGGTGCTCATCAAATTCTGGCTCTCTTACTTTTATTAGTGGTCCCCGCCTTCTGCTACATCGAGACCTTCACGGCAGTATTTAAGACTCCTTCTTATGCAGAGCCTACTGTGTAGGCAAAAAGTTTCAGTCAACAATAAAGATGCCCAACTGTTGCATATGTGTCTTACTCTTCAACTTGTCGAAATTATATACTATTTTTTATTGTCTGCTTTGTGGGCTGTTGCATTGTCGTGAAGGATAATGGCATTCTGTCAGTTCAGGATGTTTCTTTCTAAGTGAACGAGATAGGTGGTTGCTGTAGGAATGATTTGTGGTATTATGCATTCACAGTTCGAGCGTATTTTTTTTTTTTTTAAGAATAGAGAAGGTAATATATAACGTGTTTTTTTTCTTATCTACTCCCATTAGATGCCAACTTATGTGCTCGGTCTGAAGACGGCATTTGGTGTTTAATTTTTCTTAATAAAAAAAATAGTTGCAATGACTTATAAAATGAGCCTGGTGTCAGGCCCATCTTGCAGAATGTGCAGAGGCATGCAATGAGACAAGTCTCAGAGCGAATAGAAATGAGTTATGAGGAGAGGTTAAAGAAACTGAATCTGATGACATTAAGATGATAGAAGAACCAAGGGAAAACATGATAAAGTGGAGAGAGATACTCTAGACTGCTGGACAGGGAAGAAACAGATACACAGGGATGTCAGGAAGTATTTATTTAGCCCGAGGAAGGTCAGGAAGTGGTATGACCTGGACGAAGTAGTAGAAGAATGCTCCATACATAGTGCTGAAAATAGGTATGACAAGGCACACAGGGCTAAGAGGAAGTAAACCCAGCAAGTGGTAACTTAAAAGAGCTGGACCAAGAGGTGACCCTCGACCCTTACAACAAATAGGTGACCCTCGACCCTTACAACAAATAGGTGAGTACACAAATAACACACATCACACACACTGAAGTGGAAGAAATAAAATTAAATAAGGAAGTTCGTGCACAAAAAAAGTGTGCAGTAAAAAAAAAAATTGAAGTCGGAGCTTCAGGACACGAGAAAATATGTCTTGATAAATAGATGGTTACATTTATCATGGCAATAATGAACTGAAACGTTATCGAGTTTCAATGTCAAATTTCTGTGTAAGTTGGGAAGAATGTAAGAGCACAGGAATGGGATCAATGAGGAGTTAAAGAGGGTTATAACCACTGAAAATAAATGCATAGAAGGAGTTAAGTTACACCGCTAGACCCCTAACAAGCAGCCACATTCTTGACACTCAGTTTTGGCCAACGGATCATCCGCTTCTGTTTTTATTTTGTTATCAGTCGTTGCGAACCGGCGCTATCTTGATGAGCGGAGAGTTATGGCTCACTTGTCTTCTGGCTGAGGGACCCTTTACTTAGCAATTCCTTTATATCCATGTCCTTGCACTGATCACCATCAGAACTGTATCCTTGGTAGGTAATTGCTATGGATTTGTTGTTACTTTTGCTCTCACTAAATGTTAGCGATTGTGCAAGTTATTTCCATATCTCTATCCTTATTTTTTCTAACATTTAGAAGTTACTGCTAGCCTCACACTCTTCCAACCTTACAGCATTCCAACTTCTCAGCATAGCTACTTGCTTCGCACTCTCTCACATCCTCCGCCCTCTCTCCCATTCCACTTCCTCCTCTCATCTCCATCGTCTCGTGGCTTCATCCAGAGGCTATTATGGGCAGGACTTTAAGTGGAATTTAACCCTGAGATTTATGTCAGAGATGATATCCAGGTCGCAGCTGACGCCGGAGATGCAAGATGATACCCTCAGCGATTTTTGTCAACGATGAAAAGTAGAGGGAGGGAGGGACGAAAGGAGGCAGAGAAGGGGAAAGAAGAGGGAAGAAAGGAGGGAGGCAGAGGGAAAGAGCGAAGAAGAAGGGAAGGAGGCAGGGGGAGGGAACAGGGATGAACGGAAAGAGAAAAAGGTAAAGGGGAGAAAGGGAAAAAAAGGAAGGCAGTGAGGGAATAATAGAGAGATGGAGAGTCGAACGTGGTAATACCAGGTGATGGATTTGTTGTTTATATTGTTACCAGGTGATGGAGAGAAGGGTGGGAGGACATAAGAAAGACAGATAACACAGAACATTACGGTCTATATCAAATTGGTTATCTGAGGAAAGCTGAACTACTGTTCCATTACTACTGCTTGTTCCAAACAGCTGAAGTCTGGAGGACAAGCTGAAGGGAGGGAGATAAAGATAGGAGGAAGAGATAAAGACAGGAAGAAGGGAGATAAAAGACAGGAGAGAGATAAACATAGGAAAAAAGAGAGAGAGAGAGAGAGAGAGAGAGAGAGGAAAGAGGAAAAGAAATAAAGACAAAAGGGAGGGACACAAAAACTGGAGAGAGGGAGATATGGAAGGGAGAACTACAGGGAACTAGCGGAGAACCTGCTGGTGTCCTATCAAAAAATGGGCTGCAATATGTCTTGAGAGATATTTTCTCCTTTTGCACCTAAAAATTTTCTGGCCAACTGCGGAGCAGTCAGTGATGAACATGGTGAACATTTCCACCAGAACATCTCGGTCATGGAGAAACTCTTAGAGGGAAAAACAGTGTCCATCGATATTAACAGATTACTACTGGCAATAAGAGATGCTCCGGAAGTGGAATGCAAAGAAGCGTCAGGTTGAATCACTATAAGTGAATTCATTATACAGGTATGCTACTAATATAGTAGCATATATATATATATATATATATATATATATATATATATATATATATATATATATTACAACCTCAGGTTCTCAAGGCCTGTTATCCTGAGTGTAAAAGGGAGCTTGGAGCAAAGAAACACAGTAGAAAAACTTTGAATTGTATTTTCCTTCACCAAATATATTGAATTGTATTTTCCTTCACCAAGTATATTGAATTGTATGTTCCTTAACCAAATATATATATATATATATATATATATATATATATATATATATATATATATGGCTTTATACAACTTATGTACACTATATACAATAGAGTGGTACTAGTGCACGCCACGGTAGTCAAGGCAAAACAGCAGCCAAGAGACAATGTACAACCGTGCATTAACCAGCGCAGAGTGGGAATGACAATGGTAAACATGTGAGTGGAATCCACGTCACCTTTACCATTGCCAGATCCACATTATGATTGGCTGAACCAAGGTGTTGATCTGATGATAGGGCCCCGATCACCAAACCCTTAACAAGATGGTTCGCTGGTTGGTGAGGCAGCCTATATGGGTGTGTTTAACATGCTCCGAATAAGGTGACGTACTCTTTGCATGCAACAATATATATATATATATATATATATATATATATATATATATATATATATATATATATATATATATATATATATATATATATATACACAAAATATGTAAATAAATTTCCTTGGAAATTTTAGTCAAGCATTCGTTATTATGATGACTTACATTTTCAGCACTGCAAAAACTTAGTGAAATACCTTTTTTTTTTTCTGAGGCACAAAACTGTAAAAAAATTGAAGACCAGTGTAATTAGGAGTCACGGTGTTAGACAAGTCAACCCCAGGAACAAGTTATCAAGAGTCATAGTGATAGCCAAGGTTCATCCGGGAAACACCTTATAGGTAATCAAAAGTCAGGGTCATAGACCAGGACCTATGTACAAAATAGAAATCAATTTTGCAAGCTGCAGACCAACACCAACCGTGTGTTTACGTCACCAAGCTGCAGACCAAGACCAACCTTGTGTTTACATTACCAAGCTGCAGACCAAGACCAACCTTGTGTTTACATTACCAAGCTGCAGACCAAGACCAACCTTGTCTTGACGTCACCAAGCTGCAGATCAAATGTTTACGTCACCAAGATGCTGGCCAAGACCAATCTTGTGAATTAAGTCACCAAACTACAGACCAAGACCAACCTTGTCTTTACGTCACCAAGCTGTAGACCAAGACCAACCTTGTCTTTACGTCACCAAACTGCAGACCAAGTGTTTAGGTCACCAAGATGCAGAGCAAGTGTTTAGGTCACCAAGCTGCAGACCAAGTGTCTACATCACCAAGCTGCAGAGCAAGTCAGGCACGTAGTACTCTTGAAGAGCGTAAATCATAACACATCTTTCACTGGGCGAAGAATGCAGCTATTTCCTGCCAAGGCTGGAAGCCAACGACATCCTTCCCCATTGTTGTTTTATGACAGCCTGCCAGGGTACTTCAGAGAGAAGAGTGGAAGTCTTCAGAGGGGAGGTGTCATGGAGGCTTCAGAGGAAGGGAAGTGTTTTAGAAGGCTTCAGATGGGACGGAGGTGTTCTACGAGGCCTCAGAAGAGACGGAGGTGTTCTGTGAGGCTTCAGAGTGAAGGAAAGGATGCTGGGAAGTTTCAGAGGGAAGGAATGTGGTCTGGGAAGCTTGAGAGGAAGGTAGATCTTCTGAAAGGCTTCGGAGAGGGAGATATCCTGGAAGCTTTTAGAGGCGAGAGACAGGTTCTGGGAAACTTCAGAGAGAAGAGGTGTTCTCCACTCTCCCAGTTTTAAAGTTCACCCTACGTGGGCTCAATTCCACCCTCCCTGGGCTTGACCCCACTCTCCCAGACTTATCTCCACGACAAGGGTCCCTAAACAATACACTTCCCGTCCCTTTAATTTTTATTTCCCTATCCTTAAGCTAAGAAAGGGAGAGAGTTGAGTAGAAGATGACCGGAGGATAAAACAGTAGAAAGAAAAAAAATAAGGAGAAAGGGGACGCAGATAGCGTGAATGCAAACATAGGGAAGAAAGTAAACGTACTACGAGACGAAAGCAAGGAAGCATAAGATATGAGAAAGGGCGAGATAAGGAGAAAGTATATAAAAAGAAAGGCAGTAGATGATTAAATGGGGATATGATAAGGATATAGGAAAAGAGAGAGAGAGATTAAGGAAATAAGAAAAAAGTAAGATGATGTACAAAAGAAAGTATGAAAAGATACAATAAATACAGAATGTGAACACGAGAAAGCTGATGAGAGATAGCGGAGAACACTAGGAGAGATGAAGTTACGAGAGGATGAGAAGCTTGGGTGACCTCAATAGTCCTCATACAGACAATGACGAACTCCTCGCAATCTTCCACGTGAAATTCTTTGTGAACTTTTCCACTCTTATTTCTATCACACTGTTCGATCTCGTCGTCAGTAACCTACTTGAAGACAAAGTTACCAGCAAGTCGCTGGTAACTTTGTCTTCAGCACATGGTCATTCATCACCGGCAATATGTGATCAAACTTTCAAACCAGTCGTTGTTTCATAGTTTGGCCGATCTCAGTTAAAGGCCTGGAAAAGGTACACAGTAATGCCACAACTCACAAACAAGCATTTCGACGAACAGAGACTCTCCAACGCTAGCTCACCACTCGTTTGGAGGTAGCCTTCAAGACGAAAAATGGCATCAGGGAGAGTGGGCTCCAAAGTTTTGTAGGCCCTAGTCAAGTAAACGACAGGTTTACTCGTCAGAGGACACAATTCCACCTCTATACTGGAAGAATGAAACTGTCGCAAATACCAGTCAAGAAAAACTTATTTCCAGCCACTATTCTTCCAAGACGAAAAGTTCCTGGTCCAGAAAGCCACCCTACATGTCTACCTGCAAGACTATGTCAAACCTGTCGGAGGTGATAATAATACATGAAGATCGCCATCTTCTTAATCCTTTGAAAAAAAAAAGACATTGTAGGACAGGAGAAGTGAGCCCAAGATAGCTGCGTGATTGCGGTTACCACCTGCCATCGCTTCACTTCTTGCAATCGCTTATCCCAACTCTGTCTGGTACACATTCAACGTTTAACGTTGTTCCAATTTACACAAATACAAAAAAAAAAAGTTTAACGTTGGTCAGAAACTATATACCAGTTTCACTATTGTCAATTGTTAATAAAAAGTTTTCAAACGTTTTCGTAACAGATGACAGTTTTTTAAACCAATAGGAATTGTAGTCAATAATAAGGTTTTAGAAAAAGTAATTTTGTAGCTGATCTGTTGAACCTCTTCACTATGACACCCGTCATATGAAGCCTAAACAAGTTGAATATTACAACTGATCTCGACATTGCTGGTGTCATTCACCAAATATATTAAAACCACAATACTTAATCCCTTTAAATAGTGTGCCTAAATGCTGGTGAAAGGCTCTTGATCCAAGGAATTGGAACTATATTAACGTTCCTCGGATCAAACCTTATTTCCCTTCCCTACTTGGTGCTGTACAACCGTTATGGATTTAATGCTTCCCCATGAATGCAATAATAATAGCAACAATAACAGCATTTGAAATATCTGGCTACATTCTACACCTTAAGTACGTCTTAATGAAGCAAAGTTCTAGAGTCACGCATGGAAATCATTTAAACAAAGATGACTGCACTCTAACCCTTGCTAATACAAAATAAATGCTGTTCACTATCCTGAAGTACATCACCAACATGCTGCTCGGCCGGGTCACCATTTGGAGAAGACCCGGGCCGGACGTACCGGCGAACCTACAAGAAGATGCTGCTGGAATCTGCCTGGAGCAGTTGTCGACGGTCTCTATGCACCACGCACGATGTTACTTCTGAGTCTAGTTTGATCATGAGTGTAAGAGACTTAGCACTCACGTACGAATTCTTAGATATGCTACAGTTGTAATTTAACTCTGTGATGACTATGAAGACCCATGTGCTGAACACTGCAGCAAGGCAGCCAAAAAACGTACAGTATAAGAGTTTTAAGAAAGTGGAACAAACCAAGAAGCGATATACTAAAGATTTCAGAAATAAACACACAATGAAAGGGACATAGATACCAGTGAAATAAAGGTTGTGGACATTAAGAATCGTAAGAATCTCAAGAGCAAGATATCGTCAGAGGCGAATGCAACATTTACAAATATAAAAATGACTTTCAGGATAACATTTCATTATGGATTTCTAGAACAGAGGCCATACCATAAACGCAGAAAAGCTCAAGAAGGTCCCGGTATTTTTTACCAGCCTATTTCTTGAGATATAGGGCCTGATGTATAGAAAGATATTTAGAGTAAACTTATAACACTGGAGAAGCGAAGGATCAGAGGAGACATAATCAGAACATAAAAGATACTAAGAAGAACTGAAAAAAGTGTATAAAAACAGAGAAAATGAAAGGGTATGACCAGGACGTGGAGGTACAAAATTAAACACTAAAATGAGCCATAGATTTAAAGAGGAACATCTATAGTGTGAGAACAGTGAGCGAGGGAAAACATATTTGTCAGATCAGTGAATCAAGCAGAAGTGAGTCAGTGGTTGCTGGTGTCGTGGACTGCACGACACCCTGGGTTACTTCGCACACTTGCCTCCCGTCACATATACTGTCATGCCCAGATGAAAAAGACAGATTATTTGCTCCTATACATTTCATCCATGTACATGTATTACCATCAACAATTGATACCTTACGTGTGTACACAGTACAATATGTGCAGCGTGTGCATGCTTTTATATTTAATTACAATCTTCCAGTATGTTTTCCGTGTGCACATATATGTATTGTATTACATATGGTTATGTACACAACTGTGCATGTATGTATATATATACGTATGAACGTATGTGGTATATGTACAGCGGAGTGTGTATGTATTATAGATTTATGAGAGTTATCGTGATATGCAGTATTTTATTATACACAAAGCTTGATATGCAGTATTTTATTATACACAAAGCTTGATATGCAGTTTTTTTTATTATACACAAAGATTGATAAAGATAAATAGAGGGAAACAAAACAGTGTTTTGTACTTGTGGGTTTAATCCAGCCACTTTATCTTGGGATAGCCTAAATTTATGTGATATTTTTTAGCATACTGTTAATTTGGTGATGTTCATGTTGGTTGTCGTGGAGTTACTGCGACAATGAATTAGCACTGTATATGTATGCATGTATTTATAGGAATATAAATATATTTTAGGACTTAGTCTCGCTCTGTGATGCCATCTTCATAAATTCCCTTTTTCTGTGTGAGATAGATCATTCTAAGAGATGATAATTCACAGATAATAGCAACTCCACCTCTTCTGGTTGAGAGACAGTAACCCATTCAGGCACCATAACTGGTTGACTGATGGTTGAGAGACAGCATTCCAGTCAACCAGTTTATCACCCATGGTGCCTGAATGGATTGCTGTCTCTCAACCATCAGTCAACCAGTTTATCACCCATGGTGCCTGAATGGATTGCTGTCTCTCAACCATCAGTCAACCAGTTTATCACCCATGGTGCCTGAATGGATTGCTGTCTCTCAACCATCAGTCAACCAGTTTATCACCCATGGTGCCTGAATGGATTGCTGTCTCTCAACCATCAGTCAACCAGTTTATCACCCATGGTGCCTGAATGGATTGCTGTCTCTCAACCATCAGTCAACCAGTTTATCACCCACGGTGCCTGAATGGATTGCTGTCTCTCAACCATCAGTCAACCAGTTTATCACCCATGGTGCCTGAATGGATTGCTGTCTCTCAACCATCAGTCAACCAGTTTATCACCCACGGTGCCTGAATGGATTGCTGTCTCTCAACCATCAGTCAACTAGTTTATCACCCACGGTGCCTGAATGGGTTGCTGTCTCTCAACCATTAGTCAACCAGTTTATCACCCACGGTGCCTGAATGGGTTGCTGTCTCTCAACCATCATTCAGACCCCATGAGTGATAAACTGGTTAACTGATGGTTGAGACACCAACCCACTCTCGCACCATGAATGATAAACGTCAACAATTCCACGTTTTCTACTTTTTAATGGACACCTCGATGCCTAACGTATCGCGGCGCGTTTTCCTAATTTGGTTATTTGTGTTTAAATGTACGTTTTTGTGTGTACTGGGTGACTTAACTAACCTAAATTCACACAATATAACGTTCAAAAAGTGCAATTTGGAGACAAATAGGAAACGTTTAATGGACGACGTTTTAAAGTGAGAATATGATAGAGACGGGGTCCAGGAGCTGTATTACTGAATTAACCTAAATCAGACATATCAATGAACATAAAAAATCAAGTCCTGCAGTGAATTAGAAAAACTCTAGAAATGTTATCATGTAAAGATAGGATAATGACATGATGAAGGGCAGGATAAAAACATGAAGACAGGATGAAAACGTGATACAATAAAGATAGATTGAAAACATGATATAACGAAGACAAGACGAAAACATGAAGACAACATGGAAGGCAGAATCAAAACATGATGAAGGCGGGATGAAGACAGCATGAAAAATGACATAATGAAGACAAGATGAAAACAATGAAAACAGGATAAAAACACGATTATACAGTGAAGACAGGATGAAAACATGACAAAATGAAAATATGACATAATGAAGACAGAATGAAAAAATGACATAATGAAAACAGGATGAACACATGACACAATGAAAACAGGATGAAAACGTGACATAATGAAAACAGGATGAAAACGAATAAGAGAGAAGGAACATTTTCTTAGTGCTATAATTTAGAAGCCCATGTACTTAATCAACGTCAGTATATCACTATGACCGAGAACGTCAAATGTGTGACTGTGACACTGGAAGGACTATTTTACCGTGGACTGAGTGGGTCTCCGTTTCCCCTCCACTCTTCAAAAATTTCTATCGATTTTATGAATTATTGCATTTACTGGCGTTATGTTATGTTATAACTAGTTAAATTTCCTTTGTCTTAGGAGAACAAGTCTACAAAAATCCATATAACGAAAAAATCAACGAAGAAAGGATATAAATTATTCGGTCAAGAGCTAGCGTGATTCACAGCTGGAGTCTGGACATGTAGGGCGCTCTAGTCGCCCCAACATGCCACGTAAGGTTTATATGGTGGCGAAACTGCGCAGAGAGTCTGGCAGCACAACAGCCTGGCTGTGGCAGCACAACAGCCTGGCTGTGGCAGCACAACAACCTGGCTGTGCGAGCATAATTGTCAGACTGTGCCAGGATCTTGCACCACAACAGCCTGATTGTGGCAGCACAGCAGTCAGGCTGTGGAAGTAAAACTGCCTGGCTGTGGGAGTATAACCAGCAGAATGTTTGCATATAAGACATATGGGAGCACAACAGACAGGCTGTGGCAGCAGAAAAGCCTGGCTATAACTGAACGACAGGTAGAATGCTGCAGCACAACAGCCTGGCTGTGAGAGACCAACAGACAGGCTGTGGCAGTATAACAGCTGTAACGTATGCCAGCATACTGTAACTTATCCAAAGTAACTTTATACAACTTGCATACACACTTTCTTGTGAGTATAAATTATTACTATAAACCAGCATTTGAAAAGACAACTACAGGTAGGTTACGTTTTAGATGTTAAAATTGTGTATTTAACCAGATATATTGTATTATAAAATCGTAGCATTTTCTACACATAAAATATTAATACTACAGAAATATAATACTAATATTATGCATATACACATGACAATACTGGGTAACTTGTGTAAGTGATCACTATACACATGACATACTGGGTAACTTGTGTAAGTGATCACTATACACATGACAGTACTGGGTAACTTGTGTGAGTGTAATTGATCAATATACACATAACAGTACTGGGTAACTTGTGTGAGTGTAAGTGATCAATATACACATGACAGTACTGGGTAACTTGTGTGAGTGTAAGTGATCAATATACACATGACAGTACTGGGTAACTTGTGTGAGTGTAAGGGATCAATATACACATGACAGCACTGGGTAACTTGTGTGAGTGTAAGTGATCACTATACACATGGCAGCACTGGGTAACTTGTGTGAGTGTAAGTGATCATATACACATGAAGTACTGATCTTGTGGGATACTATACACTGACAGTACGTAACTTGTGTGAGTGTAATTGATCAATATACACATAAAGTACTGGTAACTTGTGTGAGTGTAAGTGATTAATATACACATAAACAGTACTGGTAACTTGTGTGAGTGTAAGTGATCAATATACACATGACAGTACTGGTAACTTGTGTGAGTGTAAGGATCAATATACACATGACAGCACTGGGTAACTTAGTGTGGATCACTATAACAGGGCAGCACTGTAACTGTGAGTGTGGATCACTATACACATGAAAGTACTGGATAACTTGTGTGAGTGTAAGTGATCAATATACACATGGCAGCACTGGGTAACTTGTGTGAGTGTAAGTGATCAATATACACATGAAAGTACTGGATAACTTGTGTGAGTGTAAGTGATCAATATACACATGAAAGTACTGGATAACTTGTGTGAGTGTAAGTGATCAATATACACATGAAAGTACTGGATAACTTGTGTGAGTGTAAGTGATCAATATACACATGACAGTACTGGATAACTTGTGTGAGTGTAAGTGATCAATATACACATGACAGTACTGGATAACTTGTGTGAGTGTAAGTGATCAATATACACATGAAAGTACTGGATAACTTGTGTGAGTGTAAGTGATCAATATACACATGAAAGTACTGGATAACTTGTGTGAGTGTAAGTGATCAATATACACATGGCAGTACTGGGTAACCTGTGCAGGTGATCGTTATACTCCCTCCAGTGAGTCGTGTCTCAGTCACTATAAACTTTCCTCTCGGACCAACGTTTATACAGCTCTCCAGTCTAGTTTTCAATAGAATTATATTTCATGATTTTTTTAAATTTTTACAGAGGGATAATTTTTTTTTATATTTTATACAGAGGGATAATTATACAGTGTCAACGTAAGCTAAAGATTGTAAATTAATTAATTCATAATGTTTCACTATACTGCAGTAAAATTTTGAATTTTTATGTGGATATTTAGTAAATTTTATTTAAAGTTTATAGTGATTCCTTCGAACTTTTTTAAGCTGATGTGTCTTTTTTTTTTACATACCACTTTTAAAGTAGATAAGAGGCCTTAAGTACTATAACAGCCAGGCTGTGGGAGGACAAGAGCCAGGCTGTGGGAGGACAAAAACCAAGCTGTGGGAGGATAAGAGCCAGGCTGTGGGAGGATAAGAGTTAGACTGTGGGAGGATAAGAACCAGGCTGCAGGAGGACAAGAGCCAGGTTGTGGGTTGACAAGAGCCAGGTTGTGTTAGGACAAGTGCCAGGTTGTGGGAGGATAAGAGCTAGATTGTTTGAGGACGAGCCAGGCTGTGGAAGGACAAAAGCCAGGCAGCGGGAGTACAAAAGCTAGACTGTGGGAGGACAAGAGCCAGGCTGTGGGAGGACAAGAAGAGCTAGACTGTGGGAGGACAAGAGGCAGGCTGTGGAAGGACAAGAGGCAGGCAGTGGGAGGACAAGAGGCAAGCTGTAGTAGGATGAGAGGCCGGCTGTGGGAGGACAAAAGCCAGGCTGTGGAAGGACAAGAGGCAGGCAGTGGGAGGACAAAGGTCAGGCTGTGGGCGACACTAAAAGAGCATTATTAAGCCTAATTCCGGCCATTACACGAGACCGCACTTACAAAGCTTACCTTTTTTTTGTCCTTTCTTGTCCCTTCTTTTTTTACCTTCTATTACTGGACACCGTTATTGTCCTGGCTCAAGAACCCCTACTTCCTCAACACCCCTTCCTTCCTTCCCTCTCTACCTGCCCCTTCCCTTCCATTACCCCTTCTCCCACCTCTCCCTCACCCCCGCCGCATATTATACCATCTTTCACTTTCCCACTCACCACTAGATCCCTGTGATACCTTAAACAGGTCGAGGGCCTATGTTCTATCATTATCACAAACCCCACATACATATGACCTCAATCGGATTCGACTGACATTCACGCCATTGAGAAGTTGGACATTCAGTTGTCGACATTTGCTGGCCATTCCATCTCACACCTCATGGGATGATGTAGGATCACTTCTTGAGTGTAATTAAGAGACAATGTGGGTTGTGGCATTCTATCGTAAAGACGTGTCGTCCATCAAGGACTTTATCAATTCACACAGAGAACACAGACGTGGGGAGTCATAGGGGTTTGGAGAGAGGTCCAGATGTGAAGGAATGAAACCATGACGTCACATGTGAGTAGCCAGCCGAGTAAGTGAGCCTACTCATATGCGACTTCGTGACTTCATTCTTTCTTATTCTCCTCGTCAACTGATAAAAGTCCCTGGCGGACGCAATGTCTTCACAACAAAATGTCATAACCTGTATTGTGTCTTATTTACATACTGTCGGTATACTGTACCACTGTAATACCATCAATTCTAGAAGCTGATTAGCTACTGGATCTCTCTACGAGCCTTGTTGAAGCGGGCAGTAGAGCAAGCACCATACAAGTTCACACAGCAAGAATCAACTCAATGAAAGGAAAGAACACCGACAGTTGGAAGAAATTAGTAACCTTCTGCAATGACCTGAACCTCAAATTCTCTAACCTCCAATTAAGGATTCATTTATGGCTAACTGTTTAAGCGATGATGAGATCGACCTCATCATCGCCACTCCTGCCAGGAAGCACCTTCAAGCCACTGAAGACCAAGAAGTCAGCCTTTCTGATATGACCAGATCCAGCTATCTGTGAGCAAAAACCTGATATTGTACGTGCTGACCTTGTAGACCTCAATGAATGGATCCATATTAAAAAAAAACACTGTTTCCCAAATATCCAACAAGGGTAAAGACGTGAGTTAAGGCATTACAATGACAAGCCAATCTCTCCAGGAAGGAATAAGTATCCACCACTATCACATCCAACCAAGAGATATTGAGCAGGAGCAGTATCGCCACCTGACTGCCTTCTGAAATTGCTACAAATACAACCATTGCGTTTCTGAATGCCCTGGGAAAGACAAGATCTGCTTTGAATGTGGCGCCGAGGGACACAAATACACAGATTGCAAGAAAGAAGGCACGCCAACATGCCTTAACTGCAAAGGAGACCACTGAACGCTAGCAGCGAAATGTTCTTCTCCCATCAGGAAGGAACTGGTTACCAATAAAAATAAAACACCTTAGCAACAGGAGCAACACCACCAACGAAGAAATAACCAGACATCGTGGAAACACTCAGATTCTTCAGGCTATCCAACAATCAGCCCTAACTCTTGTAGCAACTCCACTAGTCCCAGCTCCAATCTTCTATAAGAACGCATCCATCAAGGTCCTGACAAGTATCATCTATGCCACCTGCACGATGTAGGATCCTTCAACGAAATATTCCACCGGAATAACCTCCCAGAAATAGACTTCCCAAAGGACAGGCCATCAGCCAAAATACTGAAAGTAACCACTGTCTACTATCCAGGTTCCGCTAACAGATATACCACTTCCTAGTATGTATCTAGAAGAAACTGTCCCATGTTCCAGTTCATGTTTTCTAACAGAGTAGCCACCCACCAGCGACCCTCCCATTGAAACAGCGTCCGCCGAACAACCTCTACCACCAGCTACATCTGACGACCTAACCACATCTGCCACGGAAATTGACGAAGATATTTTTAACGATAGTATTCCTCTTGCCGGAAACTAAGGATTATTTAGTGCGAGAATCAAGTACACTCGCTCCCTATCCATACCAAGGACTTCTTGACTCCCTTCAAGATAAGAATGCATTTTTGAAAATCAAGAAGCACATCCTCGTCACTATGAAAGAACTCGAGCTCTTCCAGGAACTGCAGAATGGACCTACTACAAAATAATTCTGGCTCAGCCCCGAAGCGAAGAGACGATAAAATTATCTTACTTCCGACATGAACTTCTCAATGAACTGATGACAATGAAGTTTATCCTGTTCCCGATCAAGAGTGGATTTGGCCACTCACCTTTTTTTTTCTCCTCCCACTCTTTTCCTATAACCTTTATTCACAGTTTCATCCTATCCCAGCTTCTCTTTCTTTCAATTCCCCTAAATCCTCCCCTCGTCCCTTGTTATTAACCTTATGATGACCCAATTCAAAAATCTTATCATTTATGTTAATATTAAGACACGAATGACTATCACATATGTTTACGTGTCTTCTTTCATAAATACTGTCGACTTAGTATACGGAGCTAGAGCCAAAGAGATAAACCCTTCCTTTAGGAGGGTCACACTCCTAGAACCTAAAAGTAACCCTCTTTAAAAGTTTGTCTTTGAAACTCAAAACTAGTCTCCGTATGATTGGGTCCACGAGCTAGAAAAAAACACTTTCTTCTGGAGGTTTTGGTAACGCTGTAATCTTACCTATACATACATATTTACACCCATATATAAGACTTGTACGCATTCTTATTCACACGTTAATTTTTAAGCACATCGACATTTTCCACTAAGGCAGGTAGAACTAGAGACAAACAAGACATTCACCATCACTCGCTCAACAGCTGTCTTTTCAGAAAGGTACAAGCATCACAATTTAATGCTGTCCCACTGAAGTACAACATCACCACCTGAGCTTACCTGTGAACACTGTACTCACCTCTTTCTTCCATCACAGATTTATACACCTTCTTGGTCCATCTATGTTGCCTTGGTTCTTCTATGTGATGAAACCATCTCAACTGCCCACCTTTTTCCTCCTGGAAGTATATCTCATATACCACCACACAATTTTATAAGTTCTTTAGTCCTTAGTGTTTGCATAATATTCTCAACACATCTCACACATGAAATTTCCACTGCCTACACCCTGCGTCTTTCCGCAACATTCAGAACACATGCTTCACAGGTGGCAAAGGTTGCAAACCTCACTTAAGGAATCATTCAGACACTAAACAACGTGTAAGTTAGGCCCATATTAGAATATGCAGCACTAGTATGAAACTCACACCGGTAAAGCATGTCAAGCTACTGGAGAAAGTGCAGAGGTTTGCAACGAGACTAGTCCCGGAACTAAGGGGTGTGTCCTATGAGGAGAGGTTAAAAGGGAGCTCAACCTGATGACACTGAAGGGCAGGAGGACTAGGGGAGATATGATAACAACATACAAAATACTGAGAGGAATTGACAGAGTGAATATGGACATAGTGTTTGAGAGATCGGAAACAGGAAGACGAGGGCACAGCTGAAAGTTGATAACTCAGATGAGTCATGGAGATGTTAGGAAGTATTTCTTCAGCCCTAGGGTAGTCAGATACTAGAACCAACTGGAGAGTGAAGTGGTAGAGGCATGATCCATACATAGCTTTAAGACGAGGTACGATAAGGGTCTTGACGCTAGGTGAAGTGAACCTAGAGGCGGTACCAGCTGTAACTCGACTTCTGCAACCACATATAGATAAGTACACACGCACACACTGAGGGTGTACTTCATACATATATCATAGGCCAGTCTTGGGGTACGCAGCACCAGTATGGAACCCACATCTGAGTAAGAATGTTAAGAAACTGAAGTGCAAAAGTATGCAATGAGACTAGTTCCAGAGTTAATAGGTATCAGATAAGGATATGTTAATATTATTCATGTGAAGCGCTAAGCCCAAATGTGTCATTTAGCGCAAGGAATTATAAAGACTCGACCCTCCGACCTTTAAGCACAAGACTACAGAACTGCAATTACCACCAATCAAGTGGCTATAAGTATAAGCAGGTAGCCTTGAAGCAGTTTTTATGTTACATAGTAGAAAAACAATATAAATTCTTCTAGTACTGAATACAGAACTGAGAGGCGGATTTAAATACAAATAAATTGTTGTTAATAAATACAATTTCAATCTTCCTCACTACCAAAAGTGATTTATTAACACAGCTATATAGAGCATGTAGAAAAGATAATCTTTATATTTATGAATAATAATAACGTAATCAAAAAAGAAAGTCACAATACCATGGCTGGAACAATATACATATAACCCACATTTAGGAGACTGAAATTTATGACGACGTTTCGGTCCGACTTGGACTAGTAACAAGTCATATTGACTTGTTAATGGTCCAATATAATCAGTTTAAAGAGCTAAACCCGTAAAAGTTATTATATTTATGAAACACACAAATAGAGAAGAAGATGAAGTAGTAACCAACTATGAGCCAAAGATTTAATTTCGTTAATTGACTTCACTTCGATAATGTTTAAATGCTGTATGAACATGTTCTAAACTCGAGTCATTCTAAGAAGGAATAACCACAGATGAAGAGGCGTTGTTGAGATGCGTACAGGCAGTGTGTGGGTACTGTTTGCTGCCCGTCTCGTATAATAGGTGTATTCTTGCTGACCGCGAAGTGAAGCCGGGTCTGGTACTTTGATAACACTAGCTTTGAAGATAACAGTAAGGCCCCTCACATCTCTCCATGTTGAAGATTTTATTGATATAACAGATCCAACGAAACTGGGTCCAGATGAGAGATAAGTCGCCTTGCACGGTTCTCTTTTTTGTCCTTAAGTCGCAGATGAGATGAAAGAGAGGCAATCCAAGACAGTGGAGCATATTCAAGGCGGGAACGCACTTGTGTCTGGTACAGACTTAGTGCTGTTAACATAATGGCCGACTTGCTGGCAAGATTTACCACTTGATTCTTCATAGACATTTTGGAGTGGAATTTCACACATAGGATATCCACCTCATCCCTGAGCTCTAACACTCTTCCATTCATTATTACCACAGCTCCAGTATTTATGCAAAGCGCTAAACCAATGTAGGCTATTTAGAGCAAAGACTGGCGGAGGCTTGATCCTCCGTCTGCTTAGCTTCAGACTTAAGGCAGACACCGTACTTAACGCCAAACCTTTTCTGATTAAGACTCACATTTTTTTCAGATTTCATTGTCGGGGATAAAAAAAAATAAGATAAAATCCAGTATTTGACATGGGTGGGAATACCTCTCGAAGATAATTTTAATGAAATATGAAGATATCTTAAGTACTAATAAAGAAAATCAAAATTTCCTTATTAGTTCTATTTTTGTGCCACTTTCGAAAACCTTTCAATAAGTAGTGAGCGTGCCTTTCAGGAGTGAAGTGAAAAATAAATATTTCCAGAATAATTACAAAATAAAGTTTAAATTGTTTAAATTATTTTAGAAATTGAATTCTTTAATTAAATATTTCCAAACATCAAATGAAATCTCTATAACCATGAAGAATAAAAAGACACAATACTGTGACTGGAACAATGCAGAAACAACCCACACATACATTGGAACTTATGACGACGTTTCGGTCCGACTTAGACCATTAACTAATCCAAGTCGGACCGAAACATCGTCACAAGTTTGTCTCCCATGTGCAAGTTATTTGTTTATAACCAGGAAAACCTTTAAATTAGCGGCAATTAAAAAAACTCAATTTTTATTCTATTCTGAAATAGTAATATTAACATCAGCCGGCCTATAAGCATAAAATTAAAATGTCTGGATATATTTTTCACTGGTGTCAGAAAACGAAAAATCAAAGAGAGAACACATTTAAGGCACTAACAAGTCTTTAAATCAGCTCTACAGATGCTTCTTGGTGGAATATATTTTAATCCAGGAAAAGGAAGAGGAAAAAAATGTGGGTAAAAGAATTGATTTGGTCCATCAGTAGTGTTGTCAGTGTCTCGAGGTACACCCGGATGGCGCTATTGACTGTAAATAACATTGACGTGCTGGCCAAGGTAAATACTTTGGTGTTTGGAAAGCCGCTGGTTGGGGCTGAAGTGACGGCTCCTGTGTGTGTGTGTGTGTGTGTGTGTGTGTGTGTGTGTGTGTGTGTGTGTGTGTGTGATGTAAATGAGCACAATAAATACACTCATGTAATACGATGTACTCAAATGTTGTGTACATGATTTCCCTTGTATGTTCTACAGTTATTGCATACTAGCAGAATAACCCAGCATTAACAACACTTCGTTTCTTGTAAATAAAGGATAAGGTTAATTAAATTTGTTCGAAATTTAGCACTTATTTCTAATGTTCTGATGTCATCCGCCAATGAATAGTCATCTTTGCAACCAGCCAGTCCTCAAAATAATCACTTTCTTTATATTCAATAAGTAGTAATTTCAACATCCATGTAGGAGTCGGGAGGCATCTGTAGGGGATTCACGATCCGGCACTCACCTTGTTAGGATGTGGGTGTGGGGGATTGATGCTCCAGCACCCATCTTGTCAAAAGTATCTGTATTATAATTTTTGGGATTAAGACTTAATAGGATTGATTTCAACAGAGCTGAATTTTTGTATTACGTTGGAAATATGAGTGATTTTGAGATCGGTATAAAAAAAAGCTCTAAAATTATGTTCTGCTCAAATTCCCTGACAAAAATGCCTCCCAAAGGGTGTCACCCAAAATTTAAACGTTGGAACGTCATATAGCCTAAAACCTGCTCCTAGGTACATGGAAGCCTCTACCAAGGTTTGGTTCCACTGGTTCTCATGGGGAGCGAGTTATGGAAAAACAAACACTAATATATATATATATATATATATATATATATATATAGTATATATATATATATATATATATATATATATATATATATATATGGTATTCATCGATTATTAATTAAATTTATTAGTACACTAATAATAGTTTAGTGGATATAGTTCCCCCCTCAGTTTGATTAATGACATCATTAGTCAAACTGAGTGTAGTACTGGCTCGCACTAAGACGACAGACCACAATGCTGCCTACATCCTTGCACAGACAACATCAGCAAAAGTAACAGTGTAGTCTCTTTGGAAATCTAAGGGACTACACTGAAAATGGGAATTTTCGAGAGGAAAGAAGCCTTAACTGATGAGACACTATTCGTCGGAAGAGAATGCAACACCAATTTGAAGCAATAAAAGTATATTTAGCTCCTAAATCGCCCCTCATCGTGGACTGTGATGAGAAGTTATTTTCCGAGCTCACTGGTCAAGGGAAAGTGAATCAGCTTTCTCTCCTTATCTTATATGAAGACACACTGAAACTACTTACGTCCCTATGCAGTCTTTAGGAACAGAAGAACAGTTGACAGCAGTGTTCTTCAGTGTCAAGAGGACTGGGGGATAGAATATC
>WNWK01016723.1:0-44183 GCA_009830355.1 Cherax destructor
CAGGTGAAGTCAAGGACAGTTGAGGAAGAGCAGATGGAGAAATCGATGCAGGAGAAAGAATGAGTTTGAGGATCAAAATGGGTAGGAGTACCCGTATTTAAAACATGGAGGGGGAGAGAAGCAAGAAATGCCTCCAACTGAACGCCACGGGAGTCACAGTGCGACCCTCTCCAAAGAAAATGGTGCGCGTTAAAATCGCCAAGTAATAGAAGGGGTGGCGGCAAGGAAGAAACCAGAAAATCAACATCTGGGACAGACAATGTCCGCGAAGGGGAAAGATATAAAGAACAGAGTGTATACCACTTATTCAAGTGGATACGGGCTGCGGTGTAATGTAGAGAAGAATGAACATAGAGCTGATGGTATGGAACACCAGTGCGTATAAGAAGAGCACTTTCGTTAAAGGTTCCATTGGAAAAAGGATCTGATGAATACATCAAATCATTGCCTGAAAAGGGCCGGATAACAGCGGATTGTAATTTGGGTTCTTGCAAACAGACCCCAACAGGTGAAAACTGGGAGAGCAACACCTGAAGCTCACCCTGGTTACCCCTGAGGCCTCGGATATTCCACTGCAAATAAGCCATGATTTATAGAGAAAGATAGAAGTCGAAGTTAGAGGTATCTATGGACTAGGGTTAGAAAAGTCCACGTGTGGAGGCAGCGGAAGACTCGTAATCAGAGAAGGAGTGGGACGCTGTGAAGGAAGGAGGGGTGTAGAGGGAGAAGAGAGAGGAGGAGGAACCGAAGGTGGAGCGGTGTCCATCAACGTTCCAGACTCTGCAATAAATTCTGCGATAGCTTCCAGATTTTCAGAAGACAAAGATGCAGAATGTGGGACTACATTAGAAATGGAAGGAAAGTGAGCAACCATCGGGAAGACTATAGACTGTACTAAAGTAGAGGGTGAGGAGATGGAAGAGGAAACTGTCGAAGGGGCTTGGGAGGGGACAGGAGTGGAAGTGGCCTGGGAAGGGACAGTCAGGGAAGGAACTTGAGAGGGGACAGGGGATGAAGATATTGTACGAGGAGGAGGATGAACCTCCACACACGTTACAGAACTAGTCGGAGGCGAAGAACCCCCGGAATCCGAAAGGTGGCCTCCAGAGATACACCCGTCGCCCGAAAGATACCCAAAGTCACTCCACGGGAGACAGGAGAGGGATCAGGACATCCACAGGCGATTCAGATTCCACGGCAAACTACACCAACGCCAAGAACCTCAACGGAATGGGATGGACCATGGTACCCTTCCCCCTACCTAGGAACCAGAATGCCTGTGTAGAGAAGCTCACAGGGTAAAAATGGGAAGGGAATAAGGGAGGGATGAGGAGGAGGAGGAGGAGGAAAGGGAAAAGGGAGGATGGGGAAGATGGGAAAGGGAAGGAGGGATTGGGGGGTAATTAGGTTCGGTCTGAGGAAGAAGATCAAGAGGTCCAATTCCTCAGACTGATAGCCTCTTTACCGCGACAAGGAGCCCCCCTTAAAGAGGACGTTTAGCTGAGCTTGCCAGAATTTATGGGAAAGTCGAAATATCACCCTGACCAAGCGATACAAGCCGTATCTGCAACATGTTCAGTGACAATACTTTGTCCAATTTTAGGCAAATCTTAGAGACGCCAGAAACAGAGCTCTTTGGACAGATTTTTAGTGCGACAGGGGTCCAGTGCCAGTAAAAGACAAAGAAAGGAAGTAACCCCAGAGAGGGCTTTGATACTTGAAGTGCTTATGGAGGGGGATTCCCCTTCCAAACAATAACCTCAACTCTCTCTCCCTTCCTTGCCAACAAGAGCCTTCAATAAAGGTATGTAATGTTCATTTATCATTAAAATTTGTGCTTTATATTTATTTCTCATTGTTTTCTGTATGTAAAACTATAGTTATTCTTTAAAAAAAATGTATTTTTTGTTAATATTTTTGGGTGTCTGGAACGGATTAATTGAATTTACATTACTTCCTATGGGAAATATTATACTTCGGTTTTCGTACTTTTCAGATTTAGAATGACCTTCTGGAATAGATTAAGTACAAAATCCAGGGGTCCACTGTACTCTCATACATTCCTTTCTTTGCCTCCATGGATAACGTTTTTTTTGTCTCCACAGATACCTCAATGCACCATTCACTTTTTTTTCTTTATCAATTCATCACTTCTTCCATACTCCCTCAAACCAATGTGATTCTTTACTTAACTTGTTTGATACCCTCTTCACCTTACTCTTATCTTTGTTCACTTTTAACTCTCTTCCTTTACACACCCTCCCAAACTCATCTACTAACTTTTGCAACTTTTCTTTAGAATCTCCCAAAAGCACAGTATCATCAACAAAAAGCAAATGTGTCAACTCCTATTTTGTATTTGAGTAGCCATAATTTAATCCCACCCTTCTTCCCAACACCCTAGCATTTACTTCTTTTACAACCCCATCTATAAATATGTTAAACAACCATGGTGACATTACACATTCCTGTCTAAGGCCTACTTTTACTGGAAAGTAATCTCCCTATCTCCTACACACCCTAACCTAAGCCTCACTATCCTCATAAAAACTCTTTACAGCATTTAGTAACTTACTACCTATTCCATACACTTGCAACATCTGCCACACTGCTTCCCTATCATATGCCTTTTCTATTTAAATAAAATTTTTGAATAGTTTAATGAATGTGCCAGATATCTGGGAGTAGACCTATAAGTGGATGGCTCTAAGAAAGATAATGTGAGCCATACAATAGACAAAGTAAAAAAAAAAGTGGGTGGTGCGATGAAGCATCTGTGTAGACAAACAATATCACCGTCTTTCTTTCAACAAACCAGCCGTATCCCACCAAAGCAGGGTGGCCCAAAAAGAAAAACAAAAGTTTCTCTTTTTAACATTAGTAATGTATACAGGAGAAGGGGTACTAGCCCTTGCACCCGGTTATTTTAGTTGCCTTTTACGATACACATGGCTTATGGAGGAAGAATTCTGTTCCACTTCCCCATGGAGATAAGAGGAAATAAACAAGAACTAGTAAGAAAATAGAAGAAAACCCAGAGGGGTGTGTATATATAAGCTTGTACATGCATGTGTAGTGTGACCTAAGTGTAAGTAGAAGTAGCAAGATGTACCTGAAATCTTGCATGTATCCGAGACAAAAAAAAAGACACCAGCAATCCTACCATCGTGTAAACCAATTACAGGCTTTCGTTTTACTCTCACCTGGCAGGACAGTAGTACTTCCCTTGGCAGTTGCTCTCTACCAACCTACTACCTAGGAGAGTATCACCTATGGGGGAAAAAAAGAATGTGCCAAAGTATAAAAGTATAGGGCACTGCTATGTGGGTGTAAATTATGGGTTGTAAAGAGTGCAGTGAGGAGGAGGCTGGAGGCAAAGTAAATGCAGTGCTTGAGGAAGATGTTTGGCAAGAATATTATATTGGCAATTTGGAGCTTGGAAATTAAGTGGGGTTACCACAACAACCCCTCCTCAGAGGGCTGAGGAGAGGATGTTGTTGTGGCAACAACAGAAAAGGTTTTCTTTGTCACATAGGAATATAAAATGAAAAGCAGGAGCCATACAACATATGAAGTAAACAATAATCTATGAAAAATTCTAAACATGTGAGGGTCATTCAGTAAATGGCTTATAAGGAGAAAAATCCAGAAGATACATTGGGACTTTGGTATCAAGATAAAAAAAATACACTTTCATGGCAAATATATGTTGTTAATCACTACTTAAAAATAGTGCCTAACACTAAGAATCAGTTCATGAGTACTATAACCTCAATTATTGACAATTTGGGTGTTCATTCTATTTTAATGATAAACTTTATAGACAAGCAACACTGCATGAGAAGTAAATGTGTCAACTCTAAACTTTGACATCATATTGTTCAGTCATTCTTTACAGTACCCAATGATTGAAGCTGCAGTAATGCTTGAGCTGTCCTTAAGTAGAAGTGAACTAAACATTAAATATTATGCAAGCCAATGCATAATATTCACAGCTTGTACAACAACTAAAAAAATATATAAATTTGGTAAATTAAAATACTCTGTACCTGGCATGTTTTAAATTATCATTGTCACTCAAAAAAAAAATCACTAAAAAGACTGAAATACTACAGTAAAAATAATCCATGCAAAAACATTTAGTCAAGGAAGACTTGTTCATTTATTTCATTGGAGCAATGTGGTTGCTTTTTTTCCCTTTATGCCCAATAAAATTAATCACGATACATTCTGCCCTTAACGCCAGTCCATACTTTTACCAATACCAGTATTGTCAATGGCATTCATTTGTTCTTATTTCTGAAACCCAAATAAAGTAATCTGCTATACTGTACATTGCAGTAAAGTTCAAGCACACAGCTGCTTCACTATTTAAATCCATAAGACACTAATTTTTCACTTGTCATTATTTTACTGCAATGCTGATTCACGTCATTTGGTGCAAATGTAATCCAGCTTCAAGTAAACATTCATACACCTTACCATACATACATCCAAGAATGGTTAAAATTAGAATAAAATTTATACTGACATTATAATAACATGTTTACATTTTCTTTCTGTGGTTCACTGTGGCTTTTCTTTAGGATTGGGATTGACAGCTAAATCTTCTGCTGCTGCCTGAATGCACTCATTAGAGCAGAAGAGCCAGTTCTTAGACATCTTGAATCGCTTTCCAAGGAGAGGGTCTTGACAAGAATAACATCGGAAGCACTGGGGGTTTGCATGATAAAAGTAACCTCGATGACCACAACGGTTTTCCTCTGGTGGTATTTTCTCCTCACATGTCTCGCACATCTAAAGAAAATGGCAAAGAACTCAATATAGTAACAGCTAAACTAAAGCAACTAAATTACTTATCTAATGAAGTAAATGTAAACAAATATGCAGAGAAGTCAAGACCACTTAAATTTGTTTTGAGAGAGCGGATATATTGAAATAACCTTATAGCTCCATCCAGAATTAACTAATACAATGCTAGATTATTATTATTATTGAAATTCATGAGGAAGTGCTAAAACCATGTCATACAACAATTAGGGAATGAGGGCTAATCAGGTTCAATCCCAGTAAGGGTTAGGTAACTCAAATTCTTTGTCATAAGTGGCCTTATTCTTACAGCTCTGCATGTCAAGAAAGATAAATTAAATGTATCCCATCATTAATGAAAAATATAACAAGCTAAATACTGAATATGATATACAACCTTAGCTAAACAAGCCATATAGCATGGAAGGCAGTATGGGTAGCCATCTTTGTCTGGTACATATCGCTGTCCTGCCATTGGTGTATCACAAACGTTGCAGCAGAAGTGATGAATGTGCCAATCAAAACCATCTGCTCGAGTCCATGAATTTCCAAATATTAGCTGTAAAGAATACAAATTAGTATTTTTTAGTATTTTAGTACTTTAAGGCTATGGTAGGTTGGGAACAAAAACTTAAGGTAGACTTTAATTACAAAGAAACTGGGCTCAAGTAGAACAAATATTTGATTTTTGCCAATTTTTCTGAAGATAGGTAAGCCCCCTTTCCCAGTCTGTTTTATGTGTGTTTAATAGGTCTTATTCAATTATTGGGACCCCATAAATCATGACCAATCATTCCTGAATATATTTTACTATCCAAGAAGTAGAGTAAATCTTCTATTTTTGTGTGATTAAGAATTCAAAATGGAAGGCAAGTGTAATAAAGGAGAGGCCTTGAGACATTATTAATGAACAGAAAATTTTGTTTTAGTGCTAGGAATGTCTACATCATTTATTTTGAACTGTAGGGCAGTTTCTTGTGCTCAATTGATAGGACAGAAGGACAATATTAATTTTGGGGGCCTGGGCAGTGAAAGGGTTAATTTCAGGGGCCTGGAAAGTGAAAGGGTTAATTTCTGGGGCTTGGAAAGTGAAAGGGTTAATTTCTGGGGCCTGGAAAGTGAATGGGTTAATTTTAGGGGTCTGGAAACTGAAAGGGTTAATTTTGGAAGTGTGGACAATGAAAAGATTTTTGGGGGAAGAGGAGGGGTCTTTACAGTGACAGAGTTAATTAATGGTAAGACAGGTAGTATTATTTCAAATGAACAGGGAGGCTTTAGGAAGAGTAAGGAATGTGTAGACCAAGTGTTTACATTAAAGCATACAAGTGAACAATATTTAGACAAAGGTAAAAAAGTTTTTCACTGTATTTATCGATTTAGGAAAGGCATATGATAGGATGGATAGGAAAGCAATGTAGCAGATGTTGCAAGTGTATGGAATAAGTGGTAGGTTACTGAAAGCAGTTAAGAGCTTTTTAGGAGTATAGGCTAAGGTCAAGGTATGTAGAAGAAAGGGAGAGTATTTTCCTGTGAAAATAGGCCTTAGACAGTGATGCATGATGTCATCAAGGTGGTTTAATATGTTTATGTATGGGGTTGTTCTCCATGGGGAAGTGGAACAGAATTCTTCCTCCGTAAGCCATGCGTGTCGTAAGAGGCGACTAAAATGCCGGGAGCAAGGGGCTAGTAACCCCTTCTCCTGTATATATTACTAAATGTAAAAGGAGAAACTTTCGTTTTTCTTTTTGGGCCACACCGCTTTAGTGGGAAACGGCCGACGTGTTGAAAGAAGAAATATGGGGTTGTAAGAGAAGTGAGTACTAGGGTGTTGGGGAGAGGTGTGGGATTAAAATATATAGAATCTAATATAAGGTGGGAGTTGTCACAGCTGTTTTTTGGAGGGTGAATAAATCTGTAGTTGGAGGGAAAGGGTAAAGGAGCTTTTGTATGTGAGGGGCTTGGACATTCAGCAGGCATGAGTGACCATGTTAGGTAGGAGTGAGTAGAGGCAAGTGATTTTTATCACTCACTTCCACTCACTCCTTTTTTGGGTCACCCTGCCTCAGTGGGAGATGGCCAGTGTCTTATTTTTTTATATAGATATCAGAGAACTACTATTTAAACATTTTAAGAGTTTTATAGCGTACCTCATCACATGATTTGCACCTAGGCATATCAGCAGCATCTGTGAAGTGCCGTCCACAGAACACCTTGCCATCTTTGTAGAAATAGATAAGGTCAGCCAACAGTTCTTTGCATGTGTAGCAGCAGAAGCAGGCCGGGTGCCAACACTGTAAGCATAAGTGTGCCTTAAAAGTGTAACTTATAAATTTACTAAGCAATGAAGATACACTAGATTTCTCATTCTCTCTCTCATTCTTGTACTCACAACTATCTTACTGCTGACATCTATAGGAAACAACTAAATACTTTATACAAGCTTTCACACGAGGCATTATGAAGCCAGAATGAATAAGTGCCAGAGTCAAACACTGGGGAAAAATGCAGGTGTTGGGGAAGTCAGACCTATGAAGCTTATGTTACATACTTTATGGGGCTGAGTCTAACTTACAGATGCAGAGACAATAGCTAAACATTACCACAAATAGACATAACATTAAGGAATCAATCCATATACAAACCCGGATTTTGGCAGTGATGGCACTCATTATTTTCTCCTACACATGCAATGTCTTACCACACCTGACCACCTTGATTCACCTGACCTCTGTGTACTATATGCTCTGCATTTCTTCTGTACTCTGTATTGGATTGCTAAAACAATCCTCAGAGCAAAACTTCTAATAAATGTCAGATCAATTAGGAGGTGGCACAGCTATATACTACTCTGATGAACTTGAATGTATAAAATCTACTTGCACTAGGAATGAATATGGTGAATATACATTTGATAAATTTAAATAAAAAAACTTTAAAAAAACTTTAACAGTTGGAGCAATCTACAGAGTACCTCACTCCAATATTTACTCATTTAGTGAAAACCTAAGAAACATGATAACTAACACAAATGAATAAACACCACCTGATACTTACAGGTGACTTCAACATAAACTTCATCCATGACCACGACCCACAAATAACTGAATTCACAAACACTATGAGCAACTGCTTACTTCTGCCAACTATAACAAAACCTACAAGAATCTCCGAGACAAATGCCATTTACTTGACCATACCTGGACAAACACTATATCCCCACTGACCACTATCCCACCTTTCTCATAACCAACTTATGTAAACTGCCCCAGGACACAAGTAAGATCATCTTATATATAATAATAATAATAATAATAGTTTATTGTGACATGATACAAAGTTGTATGGGGGTACAAGGAGTTATAGTAATGGGGTGTACATGCCAAAAGCCCCTTGTATGCAGAGCATTATGGGCAAACTTAAAATTAATTTACAATTAATTATGCTATAATAGACTAAATGGTAAAAATTATAGTAAACAATTTACAATATAAGTATAATTGAGTATTTAAGCAATGCAATTTAAACATACAGTGGACCCCGAGCTAACGATCAAAATTCATTCCAGAAGCCTGCTCAAGTGCCATTACCGAACGAATTTACTTCCTTAAGAAATAATGTCACGTAGGTTAGTCTATTTCAGACCCCCAAAAATACACTTCCACAAGCACTTACAATATTATACTTACATAATTGTACGGTTTCTGGGGTGATCGTTAGCCGGGGGTCCACTAACAATTTTGAAGCATAATAGTTTTACAATTTTGAAGCATTACAGTTTTATAATAAAACAACATAATCAATTTATTTGTAGTAATGTAATTTATTAAATCAGATCAAACAAATCAAATAAATTACAGTGGACCCTCGGTTTTCGTTCACCTAAAAACTTGAACATTTATGTATGTGTATTTTCGTAAGTGCTTTTGCAAGTGTATTTTTGGGGGTCTGAAATAGACTAACCTACGTGATATTATTTCTTAAGGAAGTAAATTCGTTCGGTAATGGCACTTAAGCAGCATTCTGGAAAGAATTTTCGGCGAAAACCGAGGGTCCACTGTATTTGTATTGCAATAACAGTTTATATGGTCATTAAACGAGTCACAAGGAGTACAATAGTACAAGAGAATGGATTATTCTATTTGGTAATGCTATAGAAAACTTCCAACTACATGACGAGTCATCAGTTAATAACTTTATTTCAGCATTAAGTAACATCGACTGGCAGAATGAGCTAGCAGTCAACCTCGATATTGATGAATGTGTTAATATTTTTTTACAAAAAACCCAAAACCTCTATAACAGGCAGTGCCCAATAAAAACTAAGCAGATCACAGCAAAGAGACTAAACAGCCACTGGCTTACAAACAGCATCCTCAAATCCACTGATAAAAAACATCTATATGAAAAACAGTACAGAATGGGTCTAATAACAAAGGATCTGGCAAAACATTACTCATCAATACTAACTAATCTAATAAGGTCAAAAACCTGTATTACAAAAACAGATTTCATGACATAAAAGATACGAAAAAGCCCTGGAAAACCTTATCTGAAATTCTAGGATCTAAAAAGCTGTCTCAAAACAGAGTGATTAACTTAACTAAACCAGACGAACCTCTCCTCCAGCCAACAGACACTGCCAACAAACTTAATGTCTTTTTCTCGACCGTAGAAAAGCAGGGGCGCCACGAGTACATTGAGAGACAACACAATAAGTGTCAGGGGCCCAAGACTGTTCAACTGCCTCCCAGCATACATAAGGGGGATTACCAATAGACCCCTGGCTGTCTTCAAGAAGGCACTGGACAGGCACCTAAAGTCAGTACCTGACCAACAGGGCTGTGGTTCATATGTCAGTTTGTGTGCAGCCAGCAGTAACAGCCTGGTTGATCAGACCCTAATCCACCATGAGACCTGGTCTCAGACTGAGCAGCGGGGGCATTGACCCCCGAAACCATCTCCAGGTAAACTCCAGGTAGGAACAAAGCTAGCAAGCAAAATCCCAAACTCAAACATTCAGCTAAAAGACTACCTCACTGGTAACTACCCAAATACTCTATCTCTAGTCCCAACAAATCTCGCTCAACATCAAAACAATAAAGAACAAGACAGGAGACCTAAATAACTTACCACCACTCATGTATAGAAAAGCTTCTCATGTGCTGTCACCAATTATTGCAACTCTTTTTTACAAATCCATTGAATCTTCCACCTTCCCATCCATACCCAAGAAAGCAAGGGTCACCCCGATCCTCAAAGGAGGTAATCTAACTGAATTGAACAACTATAGACTTATATCAAACTTGCCCCTACTATTTAAAATCTTCAAAAAATTAATTCACAAACAATTCTACTCCTCCTTAGTATCCCACAACATACTTAACCCCTGTCAGTTTGGATTTAGACCGAAAAAAAGTACTAATGATGCAATTATACATATGCTTGAACTAATATATTCAGCACTCGAAAAAAATGAAATTCCCCTGGGACTTTTCACAGACCTACAAAAAAGCTTTTAATACAGTTGACCATGACCTATTGCACCTAAAACTCGAACATTAAGGGGTCAGAGGACACTCTCTCAATTACTTCAAATCTTATCTTAGCAACAGAAACCAGTATGTATACACAAATGGAGCTAACTCCACTACACAACCTGTTCTTGTTGGAGTCCTACTGGGTAGTGTTCTTGGCCCACTTCTCTTGCTCATTTACATCAATGACCTCCAAAATGCATCTAAACTCCTTAAACTTGTTTTTTTTGTAGATGACACTACTTATGTCTTCTCTCACCCAAACCCAACCATACTAACAGACACTGTAAATGACGATCTACTAAAAATATCTACTTGGATGACTACCAACAAACTTACTCTCAATATACACAAAACCTACTTCATGCTATTTGGAAATAGAGCCTCAAATGTACAGCTAAACATATTGATAAATGGTTCACCCATTTTAAGACACACACACATGACAAATTTCTAGGTCTCCACCTTGACTGCAGTCTCAAATTCTAGACCCACATATAGCAAATATCCAAGAAAGTCTCCAAAACAGTAGGCATCCTTTCAAAGATGCCTACTTGCTCTTTACCAATAAACCTTTAATAACCCAACAAAAAGCTGCAGTGCAATTGATTACCAACTCCACCACTTTTCAAGAGCCTTAACTTGCTTAATATACAACACATCCACACTATTATTGTGCCTACTACATACACACAACATTATACTCAAATATTAACCTTCCTCTCAAACTCCTCCTTGATAACTACAACAAAACACACATGCATAATACAAGGCACAAATCACTCTTCGATATCCCTCATGTCCATCTCTCCCTATGCAAAAATGCTATGCACATAAAAGGCCCGAAGATCTGGAATTCATTGCCAGAACACACTAAAGGGCCCCTGCCTGTAAATCAATTTAAGGCTCTACTTAGAAATCACCTCATCACCCAAAATTAACCAGACAAACACTACTTAATACCTACCAATTACTCAAAAGTTACTTAAAAAAACTCCTCAATAATTTAAGACTGCTCAACTATTTGATCATTTACTTCAAACTTAAAATTGTTTCAATTCAGTATTGTATATTGAGCTTGATGATTGTTCAACCATTTACTCATTATTACAAACTTAAATTCTTTCAACTTCATTGTCTTAAACTGTGCTAAATTGTAATACTGTATTTTTTATAAACTATATCAAAACTGTAATTATTCTCTACTGAACTTACTAAAGGCTTATAGCGTGAACTAGTTGAATATTCAATTTTCTTGTATTCATTGTAACTCACCTAATGACCATATGTAAAATTACTGCACTGTTATTGCCTTATTAATCTTAAGTTAGTTTTAAATATGCTTGAAATGCTCTGCATATAAAGGGGCTTTTGGCATGTTCACCAAATTGTTACACTCCTTTGCACAAACATGTATCATGCTAAAATAAACTTGTTATTTTTGTTGTTACTGTTATTGTTAAGTGTTGCACGTGTCTATCACACAAAAGATCTTGGCACAATCATTAGGGAGAACATGCCACAATTTTGAACTAAGAAAAGTATTGGAGAAAGGACATTAGAACACATGTCTTCAAAAAATAAAGCTGTATTCAGAAGAAAGTAGTACACACTAAGACTATAGGAAACTTTACCCAGGGCAAAGCTCTGCCCCTGTAACTACAAACAGGTAATCCCAATCTTTCTCCATGCACATACTTTTGAAAGGCACACAAGTTATTTTATACATTATACATAAGACATCACAGCACATTTCCCAAAGCTGTTCATAGAATTTCTTACTTGTTTACTGTAAATGTGACAGGTGCTTTGATATAGAAAATATATACAGCACATGTAAAACACTTCAAGTGATGCATACCTTGTCTAATCCTGCCCTCTCACAGAAAATGGCCACATCACCAACATTCATGGGAAGACTGCAGTACTGGCAGGAGAGTTTACTTTTCTGAACTGCAATACTGTTTTTATTAGAACCAAGAACTTGGCTCTCACCAGGAAAGAGCACTGTAACATCAGTCCCAGGTGCTAAGGACATCCCACCTTAAAGAAAACAAAATTAAAGTAACAATTTTTAAAAATAAAATACTATATTACTAATAATACTGTACACCATTATTAGGTGAGCAGGATATATACCTTGATGGTAAAACAAAGTGGAGAAAATATCTGTGAATTTATTTACTTAACTCTGGCTCTTCTACCAAACATTTATAACTAATTCTGTCCAATGAACATAAACACAAAATCTGCTGTGCCTTCAAATTTGCCATGCACCACCAGTCTAAGCTTTGGCTAAACTGTTTGGATTGCTTAAAACTTTTCAGGCTTACAAAAAAAAGAATGTTTACCTAGGCAAGTTCATGCAGTACATCCAGATAACACTGTCTCAATAGCCCATGTACACAAGTGAATTTTGTTGCAAGAAGACACCTGTACCAGGAAACATGATGTGAAACTAACAGAAAGATGTCTTCTGTCATATTTATTGTAATTTGAGGATACTAACAGTGGAATTCAACCAAACTGTCCAATAACAGGTGGGATAAGTTACACTGTTCGACTTTATTGAGTTATCCTAGACTAAATCTACAGGGTGTGCTTTTTACATGTCCATAACAAAGGTGTTCCCTCAAGACCATTGTAAAAATTAGTATTTGTATTCTAAGTACAGGACACAAAAGCTAAATAAAAACACATGTACTTACAAATATAATTAATCTGATTATTTTGAATGAGAAACTTATGAAGATTATTGTAGCTCAGAAAAACAATTAGTACCAATGCATATTGGCTACACACAGACAACATTTCAAATGAGACATGGGAGGGCTCTGGTGGTCTGGTGGCTAAAGCGAGGGCCTGGGTTCAATTCCCAGCCAGGGCAGAAACATTGGGCGTGTTTCTTTACACCTGTTGTCTATGTTCCCCATCAGTAAAATGGGTAACTGGGTGTTAGTCGACTGGTGTGAGTCGCATCCTAGGACACTGACCTAATCTGCCCGAAATGCTCAGCATAACAAGGGGCTTTCTATATAGCAGTATGTTACTGATGTCAGCTAGGCCTGTATACCATGTACATGTACTTGTAGTAAATAAAGATAAATAAAGATATTATAGACATTGAAAAAACTGAGCAAGTTGTAGAATTTAAACCCTATCTATTCCTTTTAGAGATCCAACTTGACACATCAAAGTTGCAACATCAAACTGCAGTGTGGGATAGAGAACAGGGAATTATCTTCACACATAAGTTAATCAGTGGATCAAGCTAATAATCAAAGACAAGAAAATACACAGTTCAAAATCTCCCACAGAAAAAATCAAGCAATGGATGTCATAATAAATTAAAGTTCTAAACCCAAAAGGGTCATTTTTTTTTTCCAACCAGACTGCCGTCTCCCACGGAGGTAGGGTGACCCAAAAAGAAAAAATCCCAAAAAAGAAAATACATTCATCATCATTCAACACTTTCACCTCACTCACACATAATCACTGTTTTTGTAGAGGCGCTAAGATACAACAGTTTAGAATAATCCCTCCCAACTGTCACTATCCCAGACCCCTCCTTTAAAGTGCAGGCATTGTACTTCCCATTTCCAGGACTCAAGACTGGCTAAATCTATAATAACCAGTTTCCCTGAATCTCTTCACTAAATATTACCCTGCTCACACTCCAACAGCTCGTCAGATCCCAAAAACCATTCGTCTCCATTCACTTCTTGCTGGAAGTCCATGCCCCTCGCCCACAAAACCTCCTTTACTCCCTCCCTCCAACCTTTTCGAGGACAACCCCTACCCCTCCTTCCTTTCCTTACAGATTTATATGCTCTCCAAGTCATTCTACTTTGATCCATTCTCTCTAAATGACCAAACCACCTCAACAACCCCTCTTCAGCCCTCTGATTAATACTTTTAACCCTTTGACTGTTTTGGTCGTATATATACGTCTTACGAGCCTCTGTTTCGGACATATATACTGTATGTATTCTCAAAAATTCTAGCAGCTTCAAATCAAGCAGGAGAAAGCTGGTAGGCCCACATATGAGAGAATGGGTCTGTGTGGTCAGTGTGCGCTGAATAAAAAAAATCTTGCAGCACGCAGTGCATAATGAGAAAAAAACTCTGACCGTGTTTTTGGATTAAAACGCCGACTTTGAGGTGTATTCTCGTATAGTATTTATGGTTATATTCTCTTTCTCGTGGTCTCATTTGATAGAATGGAAAACATACTACAGAAATAGTGATGACTTTGATTAGTTTCATGATGAAAACGACCTTGAAATTGAGCTCAAAATAGGGGATATGTTCGAATTTGGCTAATGTTCAAGAGTAAACAAATCACGCCACGCGTTCAATACACATCAACTGGTGAGTCCAATATTCCTTCATAAGTGCACTGATATTATTTATACCATTTTTACAATAATGCAATAGTCTGCATAACTTTAAATCTTCAATTTTTTGTGTGAATAAAAAATCAAAATAGAAAGCAAGAGTAATATAAGAGGGGCCTAAAGACGTGACTAATGAACAGATAACATCTCATTTTAGTGCCAGGAATGTCTGCATTGTTTATTCTGGACCCTATTTTGAAATTGACAACTTTTTTATTTTGCATAAAATTGGCCAAACTGCCAAATTCTGACCACTTTATTGGGTAGTTGAAATCAATAAATTGGTGGTTTCTTATACTCAATTGATAGAACAAATGGAGTTCTAAAGAAATAGCTATGACTTTGGTCGATTGGAACAATGGAATTGGCCGAAAATAGGGATCAAAGTCGGCGAAATTGCCGATGCATATATATCGCCGAGATCACTAACTTCACGAGAGAGTAATTCCGTAGGTTTTCCATCAAATTTCATACTTTTGGTGTTATTACCATCAGGAAAAGATTCTCTATCATTTCATAAGAAAAAATAATTTTTTTTTCTTCGAAAATTTTGCAACAACAGGAGACACCTCAGGATTAGGGGTTGCTACAGTCAAAGGGTTAATAACTCCACACCACCTCCTCATTTCCACACTCCGACTTCTCTGCATAATATTTACACCACACATTGCCCTTAGACATGACATCTCCACTGCCTCCAGCTGCCTAATTGCTGCAGCATTTACAACCCAAGCTTCATACCCATATAAGAGTGTTGGTACCACTATACTTTCATACATTCCCTTCTTTGCCTCCATAGATAACGTTTTATGTCTCCACAGATACATCAACGCACAATTCACCTTTTTTTCCTTCATCAATTCTATGGTTAACCTCATCCTTCATAAACCCATCTGCTGACAAATCAACTCCCAAATATCTGAAAACATTCACTTCTTCCATACTCCCTCTCTCCAATGTGATATCCAATTTTTCTTTATCTAAATTGTTTGATACCCTCGTCACTCTACTCTTATCTATGTTCACTTTCAACTTTCCATCTTTACACACCCTCCCAAACTCGTCCATTAACCTTTGCAACTTTTCATTAGAATCTCCCATTAGCACAGTATCATCAGCAAAAAGTAACTGTGTCAACTCCCATTTTATACTTGATTCCCCATAATTTAATCCCACCCCTCTCCCCAACACCCTAGCATTTACTTCTTTTACAACCCCATCTATAAATATATTAAACAACCTACTTTTACCGGGAAGTAATCTCCCTCTCTCCTACACACCTTAACCTGAGCCTCACTATCCTCAAAAACTCTTTACAGCATTCAGTAACTTACTACCTATTCCATACACTTGCAACATCTGCCACATTGCTCCCCTATCCACTCTATCATATGCTTTTTCTAAATCCATAAATGAAATGAAAACTTCCCTACCTTTATCTAAATACTGTTCACATATATGCTTCAATGTAAACACTTGATCTACACATCCCCTACCCACTCTAAAACCTCCTTGCTCATCTGCAATCCTACTCTCTGTCTTACCTCTAATTCTTTCAATAATAACCCTACCGTACACTTTACCTGGTATACTCAGTAAACTTATTCCCCTATAATTTTTACAATCTCTTTTGTCACCCTTCCCTTTATATAAAGGAACTATACATGCTCTCTGCCAATCCTTAGGTACCTTCCCCTCTTTCATACATTTTTTTATTATTTTTTATTAACCACAGGCTATTTCCCACAAAGGCAGGGTGGCCCGACAAAGAAAAACTTTCACCATCACTCACTCCATCACTGTCTTGCCAGAGGCGTGCTTACACTACAGCTACAAAACTGCAGCATTAACGCCCCTCCTTCAGAGTGCCGGCACTGTACTTTCCATCTCCAGGAATCAAGTCCGGCCTGTCAGTTTCCCTGAATCCCTTCATAAATGTTACCTTACTTACACTCCAACAGCACGTCAAGTCCTAAAAAACATCTGTCTCCATTCGCTTCTAACTAACACGCTCACGCTCGCTTGCTGGAAGTCCAAGCCCCTCGCACACAAAACAACCTTTACCCCCTCCTTCCAACCTGTTCAAGGCCAACCCCTATGCTGCCTTCCCTCCACTACAGATTTATACACTCTAGAAGTCATTCTATTTTGTTCTATCCTCTCTACATGTCCAAACCATCTCAAAAACCCCTCTTCAGCCCTATGGATAATAGTTTTGGTAATCCCACACCCTCTCTACATGTTTACATGGTAGAAGCAGTGGTAGAGGCAGTGGTAGAAGCAGTGGTAGAGGCAGTGGTAGCAGAGGCAGTGGTAGAAGCAGAGGTAGAGGCAGTGGTAGAGGCAGTGGTAGAAGAAGGGGTTGCAGCAGTGGTAGAGGCAGTAGAAGAGGCAGTGGAAGAGGCAGCGGTAGAGGCAGTGGTAAAGGCAGTCTTAATGTAGAGTGAGAGGCGAGTAAACAGGATTAAATGAATAAATGAGAGAGAATGAGAGTGTAGAAGGTTCACGAGTTTGGTAAACAAACCAGCTGTTGTTGTTACCAGCCTGGACACAAATGGAATACAGTGGACCCCCGGATTACGCCATTTTTTCGTTCAAAAATGCTGTTCAAGTGCAATTACCGAACGAATTTATTCCCATAAGGAATAATGTAAATTAGAATAGTCCTTTTAGACCCCCAAAACTACACTTACAAAAGCACTCACAAAAATAAACTTACATAAAAGGGCGAATTTGGAGACCATCGTAAACCGGGGGTCCACTGTACGTTCACTCCGTGAAACCGACTGGAAAAACATCTCATATTTGTGTTAATTTATATGTCTATATGTTACGTAGCATGTTTATTATATAATTTTGAAAAAAATATCATAAATGGATTAAGCAAAATGTCTATGTTAACGTTTTATACGCCTCAGAGTGATTATTATTGTTATTATTATCGTTATTAATATGGCATCTTCAAGACTAATAACACACACTTAGTGATTTTAATGTGTTCCTGCATGCCAGCACAGGCACAAGTTGTGGAGTTTAAAGCAGTTAAGTTCAGTGACAAAGTGTAGCATTAAGAGTGTAGCAATTAAGCGATAGAACAAGGACGAAACGGAATAAACTCCTGACAGCATAAGCCGCTCTGCCTATCTTCTGCAAGGTATGTAAATGGTGTACGTACACCTGTTCATTTGTACATTATGGTTTTCTTATGGAAGAAGTGATCTAATAAAGTTAGCATTACAAACTCCGTTTTCTCTTATACTAACACGTCTGAAGGAGGAAAGAATGGGAAAATATTTTCACAGCTGGAGCAAGAATGCCCGCCACCACCGTCCTCCCCCACCACCACATTCGTAATGACATACATATTTTATTCATTCTTGAGTGTATATCAGGTTTCTATGTTATTTATATTGTTTATAAAGTCATAGTAGATGAATTGTGATAGATAAATAAGCTGTCGAGTTGATAATAGCGTCATAGTGAAGTACTATTTTGTTATGCCTCCTGACAGCAGGAACGAATTAATTGAACTTAAATTATTTCTTATGGGAAATATTGCTTCGAGTTTCAAACGTTTCGAGTTTAGAACTAGCTTCTGGAACAGATTAAGTTCGAAACTCGGGGTTCCACTGTACATTATGCAACTGGAACTGACGGGATCATGAAAGAATTGTTAAAAGCAGGGGATGATATATGTGTTGGAGTGGTTGGTGTTTTTGTTTAATAAATGTATGAAAGAGGGGAAGGTACCTAGGGATTGGCAAAGAGCATGCATAGTTGCTTTACATAAAGGGAAAGGGGACAAGAGAGATTGTAAAAATTATAGGGGAATAAGTTTACTGAGTATACCAGGTAAAGTGTACAGTAGGGTTATTATTGAAAGAATTAGAGGTAAGACAGAGAGTAGGATTGCAGATGAGCAAGGAGGCTTTAGAGTGGGTAGGGGATGTGTAGATCAAGTGTTTACATTGAAGCATATATGCGAACAGTATTTAGATAAAGGTAGGGAAGCTTTCATTGCATTTATGGATTTAGAAAAGGCATACGATAGAGTGGATAGGGGAGCAATGTGGCAGATGTTGCAAGTGTATAGAATAGGTAGTAAGCTACTAAATGCTGTAAAGGTTTTTATGAGGATAGTGAGGCTCAGGTTAGGGTGTGTAGGAGAGAGAGAGATTACTTCCCGGTAAAAGTAGGTCTTAGACAGGGATGTGTAATGTCACCATGGTTGTTTAATATATTTATAGATGGGGTTGTGAAAGAAGTAAATGCTAGGGTGTTGGGGAGAGGGGTGGGATTAAATTATGGGGAATCAAATCAAAATGGGAGTTGACACAGTTGCTTTTTTGCTGATGATACTGTGTTTTTGGAAGATTCTAAAGAAAAGTTGCAAAGGTTAGTGAACGAGTTTGTGAGGGTTGTGTAAAGGTAGAAAGTTGAAAGTGAACATAGATAAGAGTAGAGTGATGAAGGTATCAAATGATTTAGATAAAGAAAAATTGGATATCACATTGAAGAGAGGGAGTGTGGAAGAAGTGAATGTTTTCAGATATTTGGGAGTTGACTTGTCAGCAGATGGGTTTATGAAGGATAAGGTTAACCATAGAAAATGATGAAGGAAAAAAGGTGAATGGTGCATTGAGGTATCTGTGGAGACAAAAAAGTTATCCATGGAAGCAAAGAAGAGAATGTACAAAAGAATAGTGGTACCAACACTATGTGGGTGTGAAGCTTGGGTTGTAAACGCTGCAGCGAGGAGGCGGCTGGAGGCAGTGGAGATGTCCTGTCTAAGGGCAATGTGTGGTGTAAAAATTATACAGAGAATTCAGAGTGTGGAAATTAGGAGGAGGTATGGAGTTACTAAAAGTATTAGTCAGAGAACTGAAGAGGGGTTGTTGAGGTGGTTTGGTCATTTAGAAAGAACAGAACAAAGAAGAATGACTTGGAGAGCGTATAAATCTGTAGGGGAATGCAGGCAGGGTAGGGGTTGTCCTCAAAAAGGTTGGAGGGAGGGGGTAAAGGAAGTTTTGTGGGCAAGGGGCTTGGACTTCCAGCAAGCATGCGTGTGCGTGTTAGATAGGAGTGAATGGAGACGAATGGTTTTTGGGACCTGACGAGTTGTTGGAGTGTGAGCAGGGTAATATTTTGTGAAGGGATTCAGGGAAACCGGTTAGCCGGACTTGAGTCCAGGAAATGGGAAGAACAATGCCTGCACTTTAACCTATAAACGGTCCAAACGTATACTATATACATTTACTACCCCAGTGCCCCGAATATTTTGAAAAAAAAAAAAAAAAAAAAAATTTTTATAGAAATAAAGAGCACATTTTTCTAAGTGTAATAGCATAAAAAAAATTTTTAGGCTCAGTACTTACCAAAATATGAGACCGAGAAGTTGGCACTGAATGCTCACCTTACGGCAACATAGAATCCTGCCGATTGCAGAAGTGTTGCCGATATACATTTTTTCTCATTTTTATATTATTTTATTTATTTTTTATGTTCTGATAATTACAATTTATAGTAGTTCTTTGTTCTAAGACTAATATTAGGTACTGAAATTGTACTCAAATTGTCACAAACACACTGACAGGTGGACATTTACACCTGCTTTGGTCATTTACTAATGTCTAGGAATATATACAAAGTATTTATAGGTTCCAGCAATGTTTTGGATACGTGGGAGTAAATAATAATAATAATAATAATAATAATAATAATAATAATAATAATAATAATAATAATAAATAATAAATAATAATAAATAATAATAATAATAATAATAATAATAATAATAATAATAATAATAATAATAATAATAATGAAAATGAAAATAATAAGAATAAGAATAATAAGTTCCCTTGAAGCATGATGTAAAACAAGTCAGTCCACTGCTGACAGTGATAAGATAATTGGTGAGCATACGCGAGGGTGCAGTAAATAACATCCCTCTGGTTTACTTTACACCTATCTCTCTGTCTTTCTATCTGTGTCTTCAAGCCCTTATCTGTCTGTCTGCCAAAGCTCTCTATCTGTCTGTCTCCAAGCTCTCATCTGTCTGTCTGCCAAGCTCTCTATCTGTCTGTCTGCCAAGCTCTCTATCTGTCTGTCTGCCAAGCTCTCTATCTGTCTGTCTGCCAAGCTCTCTATCTGTGTCTGCCAAGCTCTCTTATCTGTCTGTCTGTCTGTCAAGCTCTGTCTGTCTGTCAAGCTCTCTGTCTATCTGTAAAGCTCTCATGTCTGTCAAGCTCTCTGTCTGTCAAGCTCTCTGTCTCTCAAGCTCTCTGTCTGTCAAGCTCTCTGTCTCTCAAGCTCTCTGTCTCTCAAGCTCTCTGTCTCTCAAGCTCTTTATCTGTCAAGCTCTGTCTGTCTGTCAAGCTCTCTGTCTATCTGTCTGTCCGTCTAGCAACTAGCTCTCCCGTCTCAGAGATTCACTCCTGAACCAACATGTCTGGTTCCTGAGCAAGTGTAAATACGTATTTGCCAGTCATGTTTACACATTATATCTAGAAGCACTTTGTCTGGATTTTTTGGGTTATCCTAGGAAATTTACACTATGTATAATTGTATTTGTGTACCTGTGAGACAGAGATAGACAGAGTCAGATAGACAGGCATAGGTTGCAAGACATTCTAAAAGGATGTTGCACATGGGTTATTATCAAGGTTTTAGATATTTCCTCGACCACTTATGGCCATATCCACTTCAGAGCCACTAAACTCGGGGTCAACATCACTTTCCACTTAAAATGGGAAAGTTAATACTACATGACATCAATGAATCCCATGTGTTTGCCGCGCGGTTTGCTCTAGCTGGCGCTTAATTGAACTGGTGCTCCCACAACGTACTAAGTGGTCCCAGATTTTTTTAATGCAGTGCACACCAAGGGCTAAGACCCATTCTATGCTGACCAGGCATCTCAGGCCAATCGTGCCAAATTTAGAGGCAGGAAAAAATAAAACGTAAATATACGTTTGGGGCAGTAGCAATACCAACGTATATATACGTGTGGACCGTTTACGGGTTAAAGGAGGAGTTTGGGATATTGGCAGTTTGGAGGGACTTCTAAACTGTCGTATCTGAGCGCCTCTGCAAAGACAGTGATTATGTATGATGGTGAAAGTGTTGAATGATGATGAAAGTATTTTTCTTTCTTTTTGGGTTTTACTTTTTTTCTGGGTCACCCTGCGTCGGTGGGAAACAGCCGATGTGTTAAAAAAAAAAAAATTATGTAAACATTTAATTATAGTTAAAAGTAGATAAATCTACTTATTTCATGAAAAATGACTTTACCAGCTACAATGCATTTTATACATTCAACATTTACAAATTGTAAGACTCACCTGCCATAGTGTCCAAACGAGCTCCATAAGGAGCCTGCACAGCTTCTACAGAAGTGATATTCCCATTTTTGGCATTCATCAGTTGCTGTGGTATCCTTCCTTGGTTGGGAGTAACACCCTGAATACTTCCAATACTGCCCATATGTGGGATGCCAGCATCGTGGCCAGAAACCTGATTTGTTGGCTCTGATGCACCAATTTGGTAGCCAGGAATAGTCTCTTTAGTAGGAGTATATAATTGCTGACCTGATGTATAACCTTGTTTAGCAAACATACTACCCTCCTGAGGTGGATTCAGTCCCTGTTTTCCTGGCACATATCCATCCTGACCTGGCACAAGACCCTGCTTAAAAGGTACATGACCTACTTGACTAGATGCAAGACCTGGTTTACCTGACACACAGCTTTCCTGACCTGGAGCAAAGCCCTGAATATCAGGCACATAGGCTTCTTGGCCTATCACAACACCTTGTTTACCATGCATATAGCTCTCCTCACCTGGTACAAGTCCCTGTGTACCAGGCATATGACCTGGTGAGAGGCTCTGTTTATCCAACACACATGTTTCCTGACCTGGTACAAGGCCATACTGGCCTGGTTCTGATGTACCCATATGATAACCATGAATAGTATTCTCTTTAATAGGCGTGTAAACCTGCTGATCTGAAATATTTTTACATCCCTCTATATTAGGCATATAGCCTTTCTGGAGTGGAAGAGGTCCCTTTTTCATTCTTTCCTGATCTGGCATATAGTCTTGCTGACCAGTTCTATAACCTTGCTGACCTGGAGTGAGGGCCTGATTGTCTTGATTATTATTATTGTACTGACTAGGGATATCACTTTGCTGACCCTGTTCCATATACTGTTGACCTGGAATATTATCAGTACCAAGTACAGCACCTTGTCCTGGAGCTCCTGTCTGTGAAAAGAATGGAAATTTTTAATATTTATGGCATATTATTTATATTAACTGAAGTACAGTGGTCTCTTGACTAGCAGTCATAATCAATTCCAATTAACACGAATTGCTCGAAAGTCGAAACCTTATTTCCCATAAGAAATAATGTAAATACAATTAATCCGTTCCACCCAAAAATATTCACAAAAAATACATTTAATTATAGTTCTACATACAAAAAACAACATTATTAACACATAATTACAAATACTACGTACATAATAAATAATACTACAACAGAATAATAAATAACTTTTTTTTTTTTTATTAACACATCGGCCGATTCCCACCAAGGCAGGGTGACCCGAAAAAGAAAAACTTTCGTCATCATTCACTCCATCACTGTCTTGCCATAGGCATGCTTACACTACAGTTATAAAACTGCAACATTAACACCCCTCCTTCAGAGTGCAGACACTGTACTTCCCATCTCCAGGACTCAAGTCCGGCCTGCCGGTTTCCCTGAATCCCTTCATAAATGTTACTTTGCTCACACTCCAACAGCACGTCAAGTATTAAAAACCATTTGTCTCCATTCACTCCTATCAAATACGCTCACACATGCTTACTGGAAGTCCAAGCCCCTCGCACACAAAACTTCCTTTACCCCCTCCCTCCAACCTTTCCTAGGCCAACCCCTACCCCCACTACAGATTTATACACTCTCGAAGTTATTCTGTCTCGTTCCATTCTCTCTACATGTCTGAACCAACTCAACAACCCCTCATCAGCTCTCTGGATAATAGTTTTGGTAATCCCGCACCTCCTCCTAATTTCCAAACTCCGAATTCTCTGCATTATATTCACACCACACATTGACCTCAGACATGACATCTCCACTGCCTCCACCCTTCTCCTCGTTGCAACATTCATCACCCATGCTTCACACCCATATAAGAGTGTTGGTATAACTATACTCTCATACATTCCCTTCTTTACTTCCATGGACAAAGTTCTTTGTCTCCACAGACTCCGAAGTGCTCCACTCACCCTTTTTCCCTCATCAATTCTATGATTCACCTCATCCTTCATAGACCCATCTGCTGACATGTCCACTCCCAAATATCTGAATACATTCACCTCCTCCATACTCTCTCCCTCCAATCTGATATCCAATCTTTCGTCACCTAATCTTTTTGTTATCCTCATCACCTTACTCTTTCCTATATTCACTTTCAATTTTCTTCTTTTACACACCCTACCAAATTCATCCACCAACCTCTGCAACTTCTCTTCAGAATCTCCCAAAAGCACAGTGTCATCAGCAAAAAGCAACTGTGACAACTCCCACTTTGTATTTGATTCTTTATCTTTTAACCCCACACCTCTTGCCAAGACCCTCGCATTCACTTCTCTTACAACCCCATCTATAAATATATTGAACAACCACGGTGACATCACACATCCTTGTCTAAGGCCCACTTTTACTGGGAAATAGTCCCCTTCCCTCCTACACACTAACTTGAGCCTCACTATACTCATAAAAACTCTTCACTGCTTTCAGTAACCTACCTCCTATTCCATACACCTGCAACATCTGCCACATTGCCCCCTATCCACCCTATCATACGCCTTTTCCAAATCCATAAATGCCACAAAAACCTCTTTACCCTTATCCAAATACTGTTCACCTATATGTTTCACTGTAAACACTTGGTCTACACATCCCCTACCTTTCCTAAAGCCACCTTGTTCATCTGCTATCCTGCTTTCTGTCTTACTCTTAATTCTTTCAATAATAACTCTACCATACACTTTACCAGGTGCACTCAACAGACTTATTCCCCTATAATTTTTGCACTCTCTTTTGTCCCCTTTGCCTTTATACAAAGGAACAATACATGCTCTATGCCAATCCCTAGGTACCTTACCCTCTTCCATACATTTATTAAATAATAGCACTAACCACTCCAAAACTATATCCCCACCTGCTTTTAACATTTCTATCTTTATCCCATCAATCCCAGCTGCCTTACCCCCTTTCATTCTACCCACTGCCTCACGAATTTCCCCCACACTCACAACTGGCTCTTCCACACTCCTACAAGATGTTATTCCTCCTTGCCCTATACACGAAATCACAGCTTCCCTATCTTCATCAACATTTAACAACTCCTCAAAATATTCCCTCCATCTTCCCGATACCTCTAACTCTCCATTTAATAACTCTCCTCTCCTATTTTTAACTGTCAAATCCATTTGTTCCCTAGGTTTCCTCAACTTATTAATCTCACTCCAAAACTTTTTCTTATTTTCAACAAAATTTGTTGATAACATCTCACCCACTCTCTCATTTGCTCTCTTTTTACATTGCTTCACCACTCTCTTAACCTCTCTTTTTCTCTCCATATACTCTTCCCTCCTTGCATCACTTCTACTTTGTAAAAACCTCTCATATGCTAAATTTTTCTCCCTTACTACTTTCTTTACATCATCATTCCACCAATCGCTCTTCTTCCATCCCGCACCCACTCGCCTGTAACCACAAACTTCTGCTGAACACTCTAACACTACATTTTTAAATCTACCAAATACATCTTCGACCCCATTGCCTACACTCTCACTAGCCCATCTATCCTCCAATAGTTGTTTATATCTTACCCTAACTGCCTCCTCTTTTAGTTTATAAACCTTCACCTCTCTCTTACTTACTGCTTCTATTTTCCTTGTATCCCATCTACCTTTTACTCCCACTGTAGCTATAACTAAAAAGTGATCTGATATATATGTGGCCCCTCTATAAACATGTACATCCTGAAGTCTACTCAACAGTCTTTTATCTACCAATACATAGTCCAACAAACTACTGTCATTACGCCCTACATCATATCTTGTATACTTATTTATCCTCTTTTACTTACCTTTATTGAAGAGAGTTGCAGGCATCTGGAAGATAGGGAGGAGGACAGGGGAAGGGTGTCAGTGTTTGGAAGGGGAATCCCCCTCCATAAAGACATCAGGTAACAAGTCCTTATCTGGGGTTACTTCCCTTCTTTTTCTTTTAATGCCACTAGGACCAGCTTGAGAGTCACTAGAACCCTTCCTAGAAAAATAACTGTGCAGAGTCCTCTGTTTCTGGCGACTCTTCAACATTTTTCTGAAGTTGGGCAAGATTCTGTCACTGAACATGTTGCAGATGTGGTTTGCTTCAGCTTGCTCAGGGTGGTGTTTATCAATAAATGTCTGCACATCAGCCCATTTGGAACAAATTTCCTTAATCTCTGAAGAAGTTACTACCTCACCCTGTCCATCCTCCTCCTCTGAATCAATTTCCTTAAATGTCGTCTGTTGCTGTTCCTGATGAAGCTCTCTCAGCTCTTCAGTGGTTAGGTCTACCCTGTGCTCCTCCACCAACTCTTCCACATCCTCACCACTCACCTCCAACCCCAGGGACTTGCCCAATTCCACAATAGAGTCCACAACAGGCACAGGGTTATCAGGGTCAGCCTCAAATCCTTCAAAATCCCTCTGTTGGACACAACCTGGCCACAATGGTCTCCAAGCAGAGTTCAAAGTCCTGGAAGTCACTCCCTCCCAAGCCTTACTTATAAGGCCTATGCAATGGACGATATTGAAGTGATCTTTCCAGAACTCTTAGGGTCAACTGAGTGTCCATGGTCACTTGAAAGCACTTTTCAAACAATGCTCTTGTGTAGAGTTTTTGAAGTTGGAAATGACTTGCTGGTCCATGGGCTGGATGAGAGGAGTGGTGTTAGGAGGCAAGAACTTCACTGTGATGAAACTGAACTCATCAGACAAATAGTCTTCCAAGTTGTGAGAATGAGCAGGAGCAAAGTCCAGTACCAGGAGGCACTTGAGTCCCAATTTCTTTTCCAGGAGGTATTCCTTCACACTAGGGCCAAACAGTCCAGTGAACCATTCCACGAAAAAGTCCTTAGTGTCCCATGCCTTGGTGTTAGCCTTCCAATGCACACACAAATTATTCCTGTTAACATTGTGTTTCTTGAAGGCTCTGGGATTTTCTGCGTGATACACCAGTAAAGGCTTCACTTTAAAATCACCACTGGCATTAGCACACAACATGAGAGTTAGCCTGTCTTTCATAGGCTTGTGTCCTGGCAGTGCCTTTTCCTCCTGAGTAATGAAGGTCCTGTTGGGCATTTTCTTCCAAAACAGGCCTGTTTCATCACAATTAAACACTTGTTGGGGTTCGAATTTTTCAGTGTCTACGAACCCCTGGAATTCCTGCACAAATTTTTCAGCTGCACGTTTGTCTGAGCTGGCTGCTTCACCATGCCTCACAACACTGTGTATGCCACTACGTTTCTTAAACCTCTCAAACCAACCTTTGCTGGCTTTAAAATCACTCGCCTCAGCACTGGTTCCAGGCATTGTCTTGACAAGATCTGCGTGCAACTGCCTTGCCTTTTCACAAATTATCGCCGTGGAAATACTATCACCCGCTATCTGTTTTTCATTGATCCACACCCCCAACAACTTCTCAACCTAATCCACTGTTTTCGATCTATTTTTCGTTAACATATCGACTCCTTTTGCAACATTAGCTTCCTTGATTTCATTTCTCTTTGCCAGGATAGAGGTGATAGTAGATGTGTTTTTCTTGTACATCCTGGCAAGCTCACTCACACGTACACCACTCTCATATTTTTCTACTATCTCCTTCTTTAGTTCGATGGTGTTTCTCACTCTCTTTACCACAGGGGTGCCACTAGGAAGCTTCTTTGGACCCATGGTGACTTATTTCACAGTGACAATCACTGAACCACCAATAAACACAACAAAGTATGTTTGAAAGAGCACACTAGGTAATGTTCTCTCAATGGTAAACAACGCTGACTGGCGTCCTGCGCAGCGAGGCGCGCCAGCGCGGGCAGGCGGACAGGTCTGGTACAGACCGCTACACAAGGGAATGGCCTCTACACGAGGGAAATATTTACCGAAAAAAGCGCTTGAAACACGAACTCACCGATATATGGAATCACCGCTAGTCGAGGGACCACTGTATACTTTGCATTCTCAAAAAACTCAAGTAAAGAGTAAATGATTTAAAATCATTATTATTACAGTGGTCCCTTAACTTAGGATATTAATCTATTCCAGATGTATCGTACCTCAAAACTATTGTAACCCAAACCTCAAAACACAGTGGACCCCCGAGTTTCAGTCACCTCGGAAATCGAACAATTATTTTTTATTTTATTAACATATCAGCCAATTCCCACCAAGGCAGGGTGGCCCAAAAAAGAAAAACTTTCATCATCATTCACTCCATCACTGTCTTGCCAGAGGGGTGCTTTACACTACAGTTATAAAACTGCAACATTAACACCCCTCCTTCAGAGCGCAGACACTGTACTTCCCATCTCCAGGACTTTAGTCCGGCCTGCCGGTTTCCCTGAATCCCTTCATAAATGTTACTTTGCTCACACTCCAACAGCACGTCAAGTATTAAAAACCATTTGTCTCCATTCACTAATATCAAATACGCACACACATGCTTGCTGGAAATCCAAGCCCCTCGCACCCAAAACCTCTTTTACCACCTCCCTCCAACCTTTCCTAGGGCGACCCCTACCCCGCCTTCCCTCCACTACAGATTTACACACTCTCGAGGTCATTTTATTTCATTCCATTCTCTCTACATGTCCGAACCACCGCAACAACCCCTCCTCAGCCTTCTGGATAATAGTTTTGGTAATCCCACACCTCCTCCTAATTTCCAAACTCCGAATTCTCTGCATTATATTCACACCACACATTGACCTCAGACATGACATCTCCACTGCCTCCAGCCTTCTCCTCGTTGCGACATTCATCACCCATGCTTCACACCCATATAAGAGTGTTGGTATAACTATACTCTCATACATTCCCCTCTTTACTTCCATGGACAAAGTTCTTTGTCTCCACAGACTCCGAAGTGCACCACTCGCCCTTTTCCCCTCATCAATTCTATGGTTCACCTCATCCTTCATAGACCCATCTGCTGACATGTCCACTCCCAAATATCTGAATACATTCACCTCCTCCATACTTTCTCCCTTCAATCTGATATCCAATCTTTCCTCACCAAATCTTTTTGTTATCCTCATCACCTTACTCTTTCCTATATTCACTTTCAATTTTCTTCTTTTACATACCTTACCAAATTCATCCACCAACCTCTGCAACTTCTCTTCAGAATCTCCCAAAAGCACAGTGTCATCAGCAAAAAGCAACTGTGACAACTCCCACTTTGTATTTGATTCTTTGTCTTTTAACCCCACACCTCTTGCCAAGACCCTCGCATTCACTTCTCTTACAACCCCATCTATAAATATATTGTAAGTGCTTTTGTATGTGTATTTTTGGGGGTCTGAAAGGACTAATCTAATTTACATTTTTCCTTAAGGGAACAAATTCGTTCGGTAATGGCACTTGAACAGCCTTCTGGAATGAATTATGACCGAAACTCAGGGGTCCACTGTACATGGTTTTATGGAAATTCCCTCCAAGACCCCAGACGTGCAACTTTTACTGTAGCTTGGACTTGCATGCTCAGATATAACTTGCTGGCACTATCTCCCTTTATCTGTTTCTCTCTTATCCACAATAACAAGTCTTTCCATCTAAATAATAATTTCTCCAAATTCTTTTACTAGGTTAGATTCGTCAGCCATTTTAATATTTTTTATTTCTTTTTGCTTGATAATAGTAGTGATGGTTGATTGTGGAAAGCCATACTCTCGTGTACCAATGTACTAATTCTAACTCCATGGGTTTTTTTTTTTCACAATTTTTTGCTTGATCTTCAGAGAAGTTGCCTACTTACTGTGTACTTTAGGGTCCATGATGACTTAGTAACACAAAACAGTGAGTAATTATAACAAATGTAGTTATAAATGGTAAATAAGCCAGAGTTTGTGCAGGCAACACACATGATAGCTTCAAACTGAAGAGGAAACAAACTGTAATACAAACACTTCTATGCTGAGATGCTACACAGACATGTTCAACCCCACTGCTGATTGGCTGTTAAGCCATAATCACACACCCCTACTTCTATTGGCTCAGACGCTATCCAAGAGGAGAGCTACCGCATCGCTGGTTCACTAGGGCCCACCCACGTATACTGACAATAACAATAAAAAATAATAAGAAGAATCTTTATTTCTACAAGTACATGATACTACATCTATTACAGACCTAGCTAACACCACTAGCATACTACTGTATACAGAAAACCCTTGGTTATGCAGAACATTTCAGGAAACTTAAAATTAATCTTGTTCCCCAGGATGCCACCCACAACAGTCATCTACTATCCAGGTACCCCACTTACTGCTAGATGAAAAAGGGCAGGTGTAAGAAAACATGCCCAACGTTTCACCCATGCCAGGATCAATCCCTGGACCTCAGTGTGTGAGCAGACGATATTAATCAAGCCAAGAGTACTTGCACCATCGTATACCTTTTATATCTCAAAATTTTCATCACAATTCAAAACTAAATTCCCTTATGAGGATAAATCATACCTCAAAATTATCGTAACTCAAAAGGATTACTGTATTAAAATACATAAAATAATGGCATGAAAACTCAAGACAGATAAGACAAATGCATTGGAGAGAAATGTATGTACTATACATGTAGGCACAGATGCAAATATAAAAAAAGGAATGAATGAAAAATGAGAAAAAAAAAAACAGCTTGAAAAAATAAATATGTTCCATATTAAAGTAAGAGAATAGGCATGAAGACCTAAGCTACAATTCAGTGCTAAGTCAAACTGATCAGTAACACCTTACTTGTCTTTGTTTTGCAGAAATTTCCTCTAATTTTATTTTACTTAATTTTAAGTGATTTTTTTTTAAAATTTCAAGTTTTGAAGACTATCCAGATTTGATAGCATCAGATTTAAGTGTCTGTTCCTGTTGTGCCTTACCAACTAATAGGAAGATAACTAGTGCCTTACCAATTATTACGAAGATAACTAATGTACCAATGTTATACAGGAAGAAAGGCTTGGAGATAATTTTTACACTGAACTCATCACCAGAGGCTTACATAAATAGGGAAACTTCAGAACAACAAAAAAATACACCATATATGAGAGGCCCATACTTGAATATGCAGCACCAGTGTACAATTCTCATCTCACACCTGTAAGAGAACTTACAAAGGTTCTGAGATTTATAACCACATTACTCCCAAAGGTTGGAGACCTTAACTATAAGGACAGACTTTAAAAAACTCAATTTCAGTTCTGGCAAAATTAAGGTTCAAAAACAAAACACGTAAACTAGTTAAAAAAATGCTCAATAGTATTTTCCTATAATATAATTTCAATTTTTACTAACATGTTACTATTATGTAACACCCTACTCAAGCCCAAACTAAATACTCATTATAAATTACTTTCAAAAATGCTCAATGTTATTTTCCTTAAGATAATCTCAATTTTATATTACCATCCTCCTAAACACTTGTTACAATGTAATATCATCATATTGTAATTTGAAATCAATTTTATAACTAGAAAAATCTCAATCAATTTCTCTAATATTATGTATGTAGTCTATAAGTTATTAGATTAAGCTGCCCCTAATGCCATGGCATGCCAGTGGCTCTCCTTGCACTTCAGTTTATGTTTGTAACTACAAATATCTCTGTACAATTTACTTTACTTTACGTAATCAAAACTTACAAGTTACCTGATAGTACTGATGAGATAGATCAATTATATATTTAAAGGGAAGGGCTAAAACTACAGATGAGCAGTAATCAGGTTTAATTTGAGAAAGTGAAGCATAGCTCTAATTCTTCTGACCAAGAGTCCTTCACCAGCATCAAGGCATCCCTCTTGGAAGGAAGATAGATAAAGCTAGACTGTTTGAGGATATGACTTGCTGGAAACTTAATGGAACCAACCAGTAAGGATAGTAAGCATGTAAAGTGGTATAAGTAGTAAAACTCTGGATATGAATTCCAATTTAAATATGTCAGAGTTGAAAGAGTTAAGGAGGTATTGCTTCCCTAATTATACCCTGAAATAGAGAATAAACTTGTATATTTGAATATCTCAATCTTAACAAAAACACACAACAGTAATTAACATGTGACTGCAACTTACCTTCTGATTTCTACTGATATTCAGGTTAGATAAATCAGCTGAAATGTTATCCAAAGGTTGGTCAGTACCCAAACCTCTTATAGGTTTGGAAGTCTGAGGTGCGACAGCATACTTTTCACTGTTAGCTATAGACCCTCCTGTGAAACTGACAGTGCTACCATAATCTCCAATCATCGCCCCCATAAACTGATCACGTAAGCTAGACCTGTTATCAGGCTGCATTCCAGCACATCTAACAGGCTGACTATAAGCATGGTCATCTACATGGGGCAAGTTTTTGTTCCGAATAATATGATCTTTTGGTGTAATTCCATACAATGAACTGTTTCCAGTGGATTCTGGATAATAACCTATATTATCATTGTTATCTGCATCTTTCCCAGAACCTTGTGCGACATTTTTAGCTGGCTGTTGAGCATGCCAAGGTTGTGCCACTGATTTAACTGGAGCACCAGGAATTTCTTGAACCAAACCTTGACCAGCTATTTGGGTTCTAATGCGTTCAAGGTAAGCATGGAAGCACTGCAGCTCCTCGGCAGGCATATTATCACATCTCTGAGCCTCATCCATATCATACAGAGGAAGTTGCTGCTCCAATTGTCTACGACGCTCTTTGGCTGCCTGTAAAGAAAGATTTCAATTATTTTCTTAGTATGCATTTTTTATGTAAAACTAGTGTTGATATAAAATGACCTAACATTTATGTATGTATACAACATTTATTAAGCATTTTATTTAGTACCATACCCATTATATCAATACGTAAGAAGACACTTGCAGCTTTTTAGCATGTATATATGAAGAGGTCTCCATGGGGAGGTGGAGGAGAATCCTTCCTCCGTAAGCCATGCATGTCACAAGAGGCAACTAAAATGCTGGGAGCAAGGAGCCAGTAACCCCTTGTCCTGTATAAATTCTAAATGTAAAAAGAAAAATTTAATGAAGCACGTCTTTTTTTGGTCACCCTGCCTCGGTCGAAGATGGCTGCCATGTTAAAAAAAAATATGAAGTATAAAAAAAACATTAAGAGGTATAAAGAAAAAAAAGAGTTCAGAGGAAGTAACAGAAGACAAGAAAATGGCTCATAGTCAACTTGGAGGGAGATTGTGGAATCTAAGACTGCAAGATTGTTTAGATTTTTCTATTTTTTATTATTATTGAATTCTTCGTCAGTAAGCCATGCATGTTGTAAGAGGCAACTAAAATGTCAGGAGCAAGGGGCTAGTAACCCCTTCTGTATAAATTACTAAATGTAAAAGAAAAACTTTCATTTTTCTTTTCAGGTCACCCTGCCACATGTGTGATATGGCCGGTTTGTTTAATATTTTTTTTCTTGTCATTTAGTTAAAACCAATAGAAATGGAAACATGTTAAACTAAGAAAAATGAAAGATAGGCAAAAACTTTGAGAAAGCAAGTTGTCATACCTGTGAGCCAGCAAGTGGTCTCTTTTCAGGAGGCAGGAGTGCCATGTAACGTGCAGCAAGACTCTTTTCAACATTTGGAGGAACCCAGTCAAATTTAAGTTTCTCTGTTTTACCAGTTTCTTCATTAACAATATCCAAATGATTTCCTGAAAGTAAAATAACCAGGACACTGCATATAAGAGAAAAATAATAACTTTCTATACCCAATATACTGCATATAACAATATTTTTTCTTAGGTAGTAGGTTGGTAGATAGCAACCGCCCAGGGAGGTACTACCGTCCTGCCAAGTGCGTGTAAAACGAAAGCCTGTAATTGTTTTACATGATGGTAGGATTGCTGGTGTCTTTTTTCTGTCTCATAAACATGCAAGATTTCAGGTACATCTTGCTACTTCTACTTACACTTAGGTCACACTACACATTCATGTACAAGCATATATATACACACCCCTCTGGGATTTCTTCTATTTTCTTACTAGTTTTTGTTCTTATTTCCTCTTCTCTCCATGGGGAAGTGGAACAGAATTCTTCCTCCGTAAGCCATGCGTGTCGTAAGAGGCGACTAAAATGCCGGGAGCGAGGGGCTGGTAACCCCTTCTCCTGTATATATTACTAAATGTGAAAGGAGAAACTTTCGTTTTTCCTTTTGGGCCACCCTGCCTCAGTGGGAAACGGCCGACGTGTTGAAAGAAGAAAGAAAGAACAATATTTTTTAACCCTTTGACTGTTTCGGTCGTATATATACGTCTTACGAGCCACTTTTTTGGACGTATATATACTCTCAAATTCTAGCGGCTTCAAATCAAGCGGGAGAAAGCTGGTAGGCCCACATATGAGAGAATGGGTCTGTGTGGTTAGTGTGTGCTGTATAAAAAATATCCTGCAGCACGCAGTGCATAATGAGAGAAAAAAATTCCGACCATGTTTTTGGAAATATAGATGATTTTTATTAGTTTCATGATGAAAACAACCTATTTTATCCAGTTTGGGAACAGAGCTGCAAACGCACCACTTAACATAATGATAAACGGGTCCCCTATCGCAAAACTCACAGAGGGAAAATTCTTAGGAATACATCTTGACAGTGGCCTCAAATTTCAGACACACATACAACAAATCTCCAAGAAAGTCTCAAAGACCGTGGGAATACTATCCAAGATACGGTACTATGTTCCACAACCAGCTCTCCTTACCCTATATCACTCACTCATTTACCCCTACCTCACCTATGGAATCTGCGCATGGGGCTCTACATCAATAACTCATCTCAGACCACTAATAACACAACAAAAGGCAGCAGTTAGAATGATAACAAATTCTCACTCCAGGCAACATACTCCACCAATATTCAAAAACCTAAACTTACTCACCATACAAGACATCCATACTTTTACTGTGCCTATTACATACATAGAACACTCTATGCAGATATTAACCCACCACTCAAACTTCTCCTTACTAATTTTAACAGGACACATGACCATAACACTAGACACAGATCACTCCTCGATGTTCCCCGTGTCCACCTAACACTATGTAAAAACTCAATGCACATAAAAGGCACGAAAATTTGGAATTCATTACCTGTCATTGCCAAAGGAACCCTACCTGTACCCCAATTCAAAACGATGCTAAAAAACCACCTTCTCACCCAAAGATAATTGCTCCATATCAACCATTCCCAGCAAAGTAGAATAATCACTTAACGTAAAACCTGACTTTAAAGTCAATGTAATGTATGAATGAACGACTGAATGAATGTAAAACCTGTAATGAATAATACTTACTTAGCTAATTATTCCCACAACACTTATATTATAATGACCACGTAAACTAACTGCAATGCAATTAATTGTTTTAAATTGTTATCTCACTCAATTAGTTGCATTGCTGCAATAAATTGCTACAATTAATTGATATGTTCAACTTATATTCAAACTTTAAAACTTAGATAAGCAACTTTACTTATTTTATAAATTATCAACCATAACTTTTTATTATTTTATTATTACTATTGCTTTAATTTGTTTAATCTGATTTAATTAATTTTATAATGAAGACAAAAGTACAAAACTATGTTCAAACTTCATAGCTTAAATACTCACCTTTACTCATTGTATACTATCTACAAAAATTCTTACAATCTAGTTTTAAGTTAATTTTAAGTCTGCCCAAAATGCCCTGCATACTAGGGGCTTTTGGCATGTACACCTCATGTAATCTCAATAACCAAATGTAATTCTTTGTATCATGTCCAAATAAAAATTATTATTATTATTATTATTATTAAAATTGAGCTCAAAGTAGGGGAAATGTTAAATTTTTGCAAATGTTCAAGAGTAAACAAATCACGCCACGCGTCCAATACACATCAATTGGCGAGTCTAATATTCTTTCACAAGTGCACTGATATTATTTATACCATTTTCACAATAATGCAATAGTCTGCATAACGGTAAATCTTCTATTTTTTTATTTGTGAATAAAAAATCAAAATAGAAAGCAAGAGTAATATAAAAGGGGCCTAAAGACGTGACTAATGAACAGATAACATCTTATTTTAGTGCCAGGAATGTCTGCATTGTTTATTCTGGACCCTATTTTGAAATTGAAAACTTTTTTATTTTGCATGAAATTGGCCAAACTGCCAATTTCTGAACACTTTATTGGGTAAATGAAATCGGTAAATTGGTGGTTTCTTGTACTCAATCGATAGAACAAATAGATTTCTAAGGAAATAGCTATGAGTTTGGTCGACTGGAACAATGGAATTTGCCGAAAATAGGGCTCAAAGTCGGCGAAATTGCCGATGCGTATATATCACCGAGCTCACTAACTTCGCGAGAGCGTAATTCCGTAAGTTTTCCATCAAATTTCATACTTTTGGTGTCATTACCATCGGGAAAATATTCTCTATCATTTCATAAGAAAAAATCATTTTTTTTTTTTAAATTTTGCAACAACAGGAGAGCACTCAGGATTAGGGGTTGCGACAGTCAAAGGGTTAATGGTCTACATTTTTTAATTAGTTTATAGGGAAACAAAACATCAAGAACACTGCAAAAGACTTTACTTGACCACTGATAAGCCAACAGATTTTGCATAACATGAATGCAAGTCGTGATACACTAAATACTGTACTGTGGTCAAGTTCTCACAAGTGATCTGTATAGAATAGCCCCAAGACAAACAACAACACCAAAATGCACAATACTGTGACTGGAACAATACACAAATACCCTGCACATAGAAGAGAGGAGCTTATGACGATGTTTTTGTCCAGCTTGGACCATTTACAAAGTCACACTGACAGAAAAGAGTGAGGTAGACAGTATGTATATGTGAGCAGGAAAAAGGACAGGAACAAGAGAGGGAGAAGAGTTAGTGGCAGGTAGGTAGGTAGTGGAAGTAGTAAAAATAGTGGTAGTAGAAAGTAGGGAGAGTAGTTAAGTGGCAAGAGAGAGAAAAAGGGGGAGTGAAGGGAGGCAAGAGTAAAGGTACGTACAGTGGACCCCCGGTGTTCGTGATGCTCCAAACTCGAACAATTATGTAAGTGTATTTTTGTAAGTGCTTTTGTAAGTGTATATTTGGGGGTCTAAAAGGACTAGTCTAATTTATATTATTCCTTATGGGAACAAATTTATTTGGTAATGGCACTTGAACAGCATTCTGGAACGAATAAATCACAAACTCTGGGGGTCCACTGTAGTAGCAATAGTAAAGGAATCGAGGAATAGGGGGTGGGGGACTTAGAAGAAGTGGCATCCGTCTAAGGGCAAGAAAAAGGAGTACTGCAGGAGAGCTAAGGGCCTACAAGGGGTATAACCAAAATGCAAGGGAGGGGGGGTAACCAACTAACAGAACACAATAAGCCAAAGAAAGGAAAGCAAAGAAAAAGGGAAAAAAATAGGAAAAGAGGAGAGGAAAGGCTCAGGTTAAGTCATAAGTATTCTGAAGTTTGGAGTACAGTGGACCCTCGGTTTTCGTTGATAATTCTTTCCAGAATGCTGTTCGAGTGCTGTTACTGAACGAATTTGTTCCCATAAGGATGAATGTAAATTAAATTAGTCGTTTCAGACCCCCAAAAATACACTTACAATAGTACTTACAAAAATACACTTACATAATTGTTCGAGTTGGGAGCTGTACGAAAACCGAGGGTCCACTGTATTTGACAATGTAATGAGAAAGGAAGACAACTATACATACAAATCCAGGACAAAGATTTATACAGTGGACCCCCGAATTTCGGCCATAATTCATTCCAGAAGGCTGTTCAAGTGCCATTACCGAACGAATTTGTTCCCATAAGGAATAATGTAAAGTAGGTTAGTCCGTTTCAGACCCCCAAAAATACACTTACAAAAGCACTTACAATATTACACTTACATAATTGTTCGAGTTTTGAGGTGGTCGAAACTCGGGGGTCCACTGTACAAGGAAAGTTGTGTACGTATAAGGGTTCCTTCAACAAGATGGCAAGTGTGAAAGCTAGAAAGTAGGGTACACAGATTTAGCAGAGGACCAGTCAATAGCATGACTGTGATCCCTAATATGACAGAAAAGAGCATTAATGGTGTCAGCATTCCTAACACTTTTTTTTGTGTTCATCAAGTTTGTCAGAAAGAGGGCGACCAGTCTTACCAAAGTATTGGAGAGGACAAGAGGAACATGAAATAGAGTAGACACCAGGGGCATCTATAGTGGGAGGAGAGGTGTAAACTAGATTACTGTAAATGGTCCAAGTCGGACCAAAACAGCATCGTAAGCTCCTCTCTCCTATGTCCAGGTTATTTGTATATATTAAAATTATATTTAAATACTGCTAAAAATGACACATGCTTTCTTTATAGACAAATTGGCTTTCTTTTACCCCCTTCCCCCCAAAAAAATTACTTATTCTTATGTCTTGTGGTATTTTAAATTTTTCTTACATTACTAGCAAAAGTTGCTATTAAAATTTATTACTGCACTTAATGCAAATACATTATATGTTGCTTGAAACTAATGACAAGTCTAAGCCACTTAACCCTTTCACTGTCACTACCCCTGAAACTAAAAGTGCTGTCAGTGTTGTGATTTTTTTTTACATGAAAAAAGTATCTTCCCGTGGGTTATAAAACAAAGAAAACAAAACTTCCATCAATACTTACTGAAATATAAATGCATCAATTTGAAGGTCATTGACACCATTATGGCAACATTGGAGATTGCCATACACTGTCTATTACTTTATTTACACTTTCTCTCTTTTTGGGGGTTTTCTAATTTTTAACATTTTTCAAGTTCTGCAGGCTATGACATTCATGTCATGCCCAATGTCCTTATGGTTATAATAATAATAATAATAATAATAATAATAATAATAATAATAATAATAATAATAATAGTTTATTTAGACATGATACAATGTTGTTATTTAGCCCTTTGACTGTCGGAGACCCCTTTCTGAAACTGTCATTCTATGTCGGGAAATATTCGAAAAAAAAAAAATTATTTTTTCTTATTAAAATGTTAAGATTATTTTTCTGATTGTTTATATCCTAAAAATAGATTTTTGCCATCAATACTTACCGAGATATGGAGGTGTAAAGTTTCAGAAAATGAGCCGCGTATGGCAATAGCGGCGAATGCCACTCACTCGGTAAACGTTTGTTTACTTCCATTTGTAGATTTCTTGTTTTTTTCACTATTTTCTTTTTTTACGTAACTTATGTGGCCTGTGAGCCCAAGGTAAGGTGCAATGTATATATATACATTCGTTGTATGCAACACAATAATAGCATAAACATTAGTATCTTTATATTGTTTACAAAACTTGTTTACACAAACCAACAATACAAAAAATTCTTTATTACTATTGTTCTATAATATATACGTATACAAATGTACAGTCACTGGACATGTTCATAGAAGTTCTGCAGCTTGTGGAACTCTTTGAAACATGGTTCCATGCACAGTGGCGTTTTACATTCCTCACACATAAAACGAGTGTCTCTGCATTTTTGTGGGTGTTTTGTATATGCACAGACAAAACATCTCCTCTGAGCAGTTTTCTTCAAAGTAGCAGCAGGCAGTTGTGTTAGGTAGTTATCCTAGGCTGATGGTCGTCGGGGTCATTCCTTCCTTCCTTCCTTCCTTCCTACATTCCTTCTTACCTACCTACCTTCCTTCCTTCCTTCCTACCTACCTACCTTTCATCTCGTCCTTCCTTTCTTCCTTCTGGTTTCTATATATACACACATAGTCACTGGACACGTGCCTAGAACTGCTATAAGCTTCTGGAAGCTGGTTGTTGTGTCTGGGTCATCATTCCGAACTTCCTTCCTTCCTACATTCCTTCTAACCTTCCTTCCTACATTCCTTCTAACCTTCCTTTCTACATTCCTTCCTTCCTTTCATCTCGTCCTTCTTTTCTTCCTTCCTTCTGGTTTCTACATATACACATATATAATCACCGGACACTTCATAGAATTGCTATTAGCTTCTGGAAACTGGTTGTTGTTTCTGGGTCGTCATTCCTTCCTTCCTACCTTCCTTCCTTCATACCTTCCTTCCAACCTTCCTTCCAACCTTCCTTCCTACATTCCTTCCTTCCTACACTCCTACCTACCTACCTTCCTTCCTTTCATACCGTCCTTCCTTCTTTTCATCTCCTTCCTTCCTTCCTTCCTTCTGGTTTCTATATATACGCATATATAGTCACTGGACACTTCATAGAACTGACATTAGCTTCTGGAAGCTGCTTGTTGTGAGTGTGTGGACTTATAAATATGCTGAGTCAGGGTGTGGCTGCTGTCAAAATGACATATTATACCACCACTCACCACCCTCACTGCCTTGTCAACACCCATGGGGTCCTATGCTCTTCTTCCCCACAGTCCTTCCTACCTACTTACATACCTACTTAACTACTTGTTTACCTAATTGCTTATCTACTTACTTACCTACTTGCTTACCTACTTGCCAACCTACTTACCTACTTGCCTACCTACTTACCTACTTGCCTACCTACTTACTTACCTACTTGCCTACCTACTTACTTACCTACTTGCCTACCTACTTACCTACCAACCTATTGCTATTGTTCTATGATATATATACATATATATAATGACTAGACACTCCATCAACTTAGCGCTTGAAGCTGTGTGTGGACATCTAAATTTGCTGAGTCAGGGTAAGGCAGCTGTCAAAATGATATATTATACCATTACTCACCACCCTCACTGCTGTCAACCTGTCAACACAAAAGGAGACCCATGTCTTCTCCCCAACAACCGCCTTCCTAGCTTCCTTTCTTCCTTCATTATTTTCTTTCTTTCTTCCTTCCTCTCATCTCTTCCTTCCTGCCTGCCTTCCTTTTTTCCTTCATTCATTCCTTCCTTTTTTTCTTCCTTTCTTACTTCTTTTGTTCCTTCCTTCCTCTCATCTCTCCTTCCTTCCTTTCTTACTTCTTTTGTTCCTTCCTTCCTCTCATCTCTCCTTCCTTTCTTTCTTCTTTCCTTCCTTCCTTTCCTCCTTCCTTCTTCTTTCCTTCCTTCCTCTCATCTATTCTTTCCTTCCTTCCTCTCATCTCTTCTTTCCTTCCTTCCTCTCATCTCTTCTTTCCTTCCTTCCTCTCATCTCTTCTTTCCTTCCTTCCTCTCATCTCTTCTTTCCTTCCTTCCTTTCATCTCTTCTTTCCTTCCTTCCTTTCATCTCTTCTTTCCTTCCTTCCTCTCATCTCTTCCTTCCTTCTGGTATCCTGGGGCATTGCTTTCGGTAACAAACTCCTCAAAACCATGAAATTCATCTTCAGAGACACTTCCATCTGTGTTAGAGCTATCACTTGGGAAGAGAAGAGTCCCAGATTCGCCGGGGAATCAGATAATTCTTACAGCTAGGCATGCTGAACATGGACTACTGAAATGGCTTTCCCACAAAGCACCTCTGGCTGCCCGATTTTTTTATACTGCGCACACTGACCACACAGACCCATTCTCTCACATGTGGGCCTACCAGCTTTCTCCCACTTGATTTGAGGCCGCTAGAATTTAGGCGTATAAATACGTCCGAAACAGTGGCTCGTAAGACGTATATATACGACCGAAACAGTCAAGGGGTTAGACATGATACATAAGTATAAATGAGGTGTACATGCCAAAAGCCCCTAATATGCTGTGCATTGTGGGCATTCTTAAGAATCTTTCCTCCGTAAGCCATGCGTGTTGTAAAAGTCAACTAAAATGCCGGGAACAATGGGCTAGTAACCCCTTTTCCTGTATAGCTTACTAAAAAGAAGAAGAAGAAAACCGTCAAAGTGGGATGTTTGAATGTGCGTGGATGTTGTGCGAATGATAAGAAAGAGATGATTGTAGATGTTATGAATGAAAAGAAGATGGATGTCCTGGCTTTAAGTGAGACAAAGCTGAAGGGGGTAGGAGAGTTTCAGTGGGGAGAAATAAATGGGATTAGATCAGGGGTTTCAAATAGAGTTAGAGCTAAAGAAGGAGTGGCAATAATGTTGAATAATCAGTTATGGCAGGTAAAGAAGGCATATAAATGTATAAATTCAAGGATTATGTGGAGTAAAATAAAGGTTGGATGTGAAAAGTGGGTTATAGTAAGTGTTTATGCACCTGGAGAAGAGAAAAGTGTAGAGGAGAGAGAGAGATTTTGGGAAATGTTGAGTGAATGTGTGGGGAGTTTTGAACCAAGTGAGAGAGTAATTGTGGTTGGGGATCTTAATGCTAAAGTGGGTAAAAATGTTGTGGATGGAGTAGTAGGTAAATTTGGGGTGCAGGGGTAAATGTAAATGGGAACCATTAATTGAGCTATGTGTAGAAAGAGGTTTGGTAATAAGTAATACATATTTTATGAAAAAGAGGATAAATAAATATACAAGGTATGATATAGCACGTAAGGAAAGTAGTTTGTTGGATTATGTATTGGTGGATAAAAGGTTGATGAGTAGGCTTCAGGATGTACATGTTTATAGAGGGGCAACGGATATATCAGATCATTATTTGGTTGTAGCTAGTTACAGTAAAAGGTAGATGGGACAAAAGAAAATGGCAACAGCAAGTAAGAGAGAGGTAAAAGTGTATAAACTAAGGGAGGAGGAAGTTAGGGTGAGATATAAGCAACTATTGGCAGAAAGGTGGGCTAGTGCAAGTAGGAGTAGTGGGGGGGTTGAAGAGAGTTGGGACAGTTTTAAAAATGCAGTATTAGAATGTGGGGCAGAAGTTTGTGGCTATAGGAGGGTGGGTGCAGGAGGAAAGAGGAGTGAGTGGTGGAATGAAGAAGTAAAGGGTGTGATAAAAGAGAAAAGGTAGCTTATGAGAGGTTTTTACAAAACAGAAGTGTTAATAGAAGAGCAGAGTATATGGAGAGTAAAAGAAAGGTGAAGAGAGTGGTGAGAGAGTGCAAAGAAGAGCGGATGAAAGAATGGGAGAGGCTCTGTCAAGAAATTTTGCTGGAAACAAGAAAAATTTTGGAGTGAGATAAACAAGGTAAGAAAGCCTAGGAACGAATGGATTTGTCAGTTAAAAACAGAGTAGGGAGTTAGTAGATGGGGAGCTGAGGTATTGGGTAGATGGCGGAATATTTTGAGGAACTTTTAAATGTCGATGAAAAGAGGGAGGCGGTAATTTCATGTACTGGCCAGGGAGGTACAACATCGTTTAGGAGTGAAGAAGAGCAGGATGTGAGTGTGGGGGAGGTGCGTGAGGCATTACGTAGAATGAAAGGGGTAAAGCAGCTGGAATTGACGGAATCATGACAGAAATGTTAAAAGCAGGGGAAGATATAGTGCTGGAGTGGTTGGTATTTTTGTTTAATAAATGTATGAAAGAGGGGAAGGTACCTAGGGATTGGCAGAGAGCATGTATAGTTCCGTTATATAAAGGGAAGGGGGATAAAAGAGAGTGTAAAAATTATAGGGGAATAAGTTTACTGAGTATACCAGGTAAAGTGTATGGCAGGGTTATTATTGAAAGAATTAGAGGTAAGACAGAGAGTAGGATTGCAGATGAGCAAGGAGGCTTTAGAGTGGGTAGGGGATGTGTAGATCAAGTGTTTACAGTGAAGCATATATGTGAACAGTATTTAGATAAAGGTAGAAAGTTTTATTGCATTTATGGATTTAGAAAAGGCATATGATAGAGTGGATAGGGGAGCAATGTGGCAAATGTTGCAAGTGTATGGAATAGGTAGTAAGTTACTGAAGGCTGTAAAGAGTTTTTATGAGGATAGTGAGGCTCAGGTTAGGGTGTGTAGGAGAGAGGGAGATTACTTCCCGGTAAAAGTAGGTCTTAGACAGGGATGTGTAATGTCACCATGGTTGTTTAATATATTTATAGATGGGGTTGTAAAAGAAGTAAATGCTAGGGTGTTGGGGAGAGGGGTGGGATTAAATTATGGAGAATTAAATGCAAAATGGGAGTTGATACAGTTACTTTTTGCTGATGATACTGTGCTTATGGGAGATTCTAAAGAAAAGTTGCAAAGGTTAGTGGACGAGTTTGGGAGTGTGTGTAAAGGTAGAAAGTTAAAAGTGAACATAGATAAGAGTAAGGTGATGAGGGTATCAAACGATTTAAATAAAGAAAAAATTTGGGTATCACTTTGGAGAGGG